>JAJJMC010018473.1:2442207-2452971 GCA_023531435.1 Papaver californicum | reverse complement strand
AAGACATGTCTACTACTCAGAAGGAAGTACTCGCTTGTCTCAAGACCTTAACGGAGCAACTTTCCCTAGAACAACGTCATCGCCTAACAGAGCAGACCAATACCAACTTTGCAGCGGCTACTGATGCTGAAGTGTCTAGGGTTCAAAAATACAAAGGGGTTCATATTATTCCTGATCGACCTCCACAGAGGTACCATCAATCAAATTTAATCACTCGTGAAGATCTGGAGAGACTCCTATGAAACCTTGGCAAGGAGGACTCACCCTCGGCCCATCAACACAACCTCCTTACCCACATGAAATCCAGAGGATCCGTCTGCCGGAAGGTTACTCTTCCCCAAACTTCTAATTGTACGAAGGAACTGGAAATGCTTGCGAGCATGTCTCTCGATTTCTCGAATCCCTTGGGGGACATAAATACAATCATGTACTACGTCTCAAGAAATTTTCAAAGTCCCTCACTGGGAGATCCTACACGTGGTACAACAATATTGCTCCCAACAACATCTCTGATTGGGAAGACATGGTTAATGCCTTTTAAAAAACTTCTTCGTTTCCGATCTAATCACCCTATCGGACCTTGGAAGAACGTTCCAGAGGAATAAAGAACACCTGAATGAATATGTGAAAAGATTCAAATTCAAGCACTGGATTGTCACGATTCGAATGTGACAGAACAACAAATAATATAACTATGCATCAATGCTATGTTCCCTGTCTATCATGCTCTTTTAGAAAATTTACGCTTTCAGACTTTCTCTAAGCTACACGAAGCCGCGAAACGATCTTCTACAACTTCTCCTGCCCTCCTGAAGAGAACCAGACGATCAAGAGAAGAGAGCCGAGGAGATACCCGTGGGAATCGATGACTTATCAATAAACAATACAATATCCAACCATCAATTGGTGCTGTCAGTAATGAAGCACATAAGAGGAAAGCCTCATCCCAGCAAGAATCATAAGGCAAGCGTTTTCCTTCCACCCCAGTTGTGAACCAGGGACCAACCCAGCGGGTTACTCGCTCCCAAGGTGCTCTTAAGGGGTCACAACAGCAATAGCTACAACAACCACAAGAACAGGACATAAAGTCTGATATAACTTTCCCTGATTTTCTAATTCCCATGAAAGAAGTACTTGAACTACTGGAGGCGTGGGTACAAGAAGGAATCATCAAGTTACCACTTGTACGACGCCCACCTACTCCTCAAGACATATTAGATCTGAGGTATTGTCAGTTCCATCGGTTTGTTAATCATCCTACCAGTGAGTGTAATGGTCTGAGACGTATTTTTAAAGAGAAAATAGAATCAGGGGAATTACAGTTGTGGACTGAAGGGGTTCACAAAAATCCACTTCCGGTTAGAAGCTTCACCGTCTCTGAAGAGCCGGTCAACCAGACAGTTCGGTCGTTAATGAAGCGTATGTGTGAACTCCTCTTCTCAAAGGGTCAGCGTGAAGACTTTTTTAATTCACTCAATCGATTTGTATCTGGCGAACGTCTACCATCCTTTACTAAAGACGCTCTCACCCGAGACGAGCCCCCTTCGGAAGACATGACCAACTTGGACGGCGAAAGACGCGACCAAGTACTTTTTACTACTGCACGTCTAAGAAATGTCAAGTTCAGGAAAGCACTAGTTGAGAATGGCATGGATATCAATGTTATTAGTATCGCAACCCTTAGAGCTGCAGGACTAACTCGGCAAGATCTATACTCTCACCAACAACAGTCCAAGATCCTTAAGGAGTAACCAGAGATGCTGATGGATATGTCACCCTCATAGTGGTAGCCGTAGTCACTCAAACAAGTACTAAAATTTCACATTATCAAAGGAAAGTTTAACTGCGATATGATTTTGGGACGTTCTTGGCTCCAGCAATCAACAGCTATCATAAGAGCTCGGACAGAAGTCCCTCCTCGAGTCAAACGCCATATCCCCAAAGCCAAACCCCGCATCAACAAAGACTTACCTTTGTACCTGGAAGAATACCAATTGCTCAGAGCCATAACGGAGAACCAAACACTAACCGAGAGTGTATCGGATTATGTCAACCGATTTCGTACTCTGTAGCTTTATCTCAATTTGCTTCCTTGTCGTTTGGATTGTCCTTATATGCCGGCAAATTGGGGACTAAACTTTGCTAGAAACCACGAGCGTTCCCTATCCCGTTGTTATAAATGGGTGGCCACTCTAATATATTACTTCAACATATGGGTAGGAATCACTCCCGCCTTTTGTAAACAACCAGAGTTCTTGAAGATATTTTCCCTCGTGTATGATTCAAAAGACATTACGGGAGAGGTTTAGTCATGCAAACATAATATTTACAGAGCTAGAGCAGTCAATCCAAATGTTTTCCAGGTAGGAGACCTGGTCCTCAATGCATCAAGGCGTCGTCGCTTTCCCTGGGAAGAACCATATAGAATCTCATAAGCTACCGTCGGTGGCTACTATAAACTGATCACCACAGAAGGTGAACCTGTCGCAGCAGCGATTCACAACAAATGGCTCAAGGCTTTCGATTGAACATCGCATTATGATCCTCGTTTCCTTATTTTTCCTTCATGTAGTATTTACAATTCCTCCAAAATGCCTACGGGTATCACTATGGGCATCCTTAGGATTTCAATTTCGTTAATCAAGTAGAATTATCATTTTCTTCTTTAGAGAAAATCTTTATGAATTACCTATCTGAACCAACCCATATGAAAGTCATTCAAAATGCCTAAAAGTTTAAATCCAAGCAAACCTTCAAAAAAAAGAGGCTCAATCCCCTCAGAAACATACTTTCACCCCTCATATCTCGAACCTCTCCTTGAGTTAGTTCCGAGGCTTTCATAAATTCTCAACAAGATAGAGACCTACATATGTGTGGAAGTCTTATCAGGAGGAAAGAGTATGCGTCTGTTTCAGGGACACCCCAATCACCAACCATGGGATTACCCACAAAGAAGCGGAAGAGATTTATCACTATAACTCAACATAGGTGGATGAAACTAAGAGTTCCCCAGGCATACGTCCTTCTGGAGCCAAAGTGAACATTAGCACTTGTACCAGGATACTTATCGGGAATACTACCTTCAACAAGCACGCAATCAATGGTCCTTCCACGATCTTCAGTATAAGGATGGCATTATCTATATTGGGGTCAACGGTAATTCTTGTTCCCTCCTTGACAAGTCCAATTTTTTTATTTTGATTACTCTCCCCTAAAAGTAGAGAGAATGTGGGCAAATCGGGTCATAATGTCTCAAACGCAAAATTATTGAGCATAAACCATAGAAGTTATCATATGTACTCATAAACATCATATACAATCATTACAAAGTTTTATTCAACGGATTATATGAGTTGGAGCGATCACAAGACGTTTTACAAGAAACGCCCCGGAAGCAATTTTTACTGCCTCTTGGAAACTCTGGAGCTGACAACAAATGGTGACGAATCTGAACATGGTTCTGATATCAAAAAAAATTTATTGACATCTACTACAACATTTTAAAAGGGCATATCAATCGGACAAGTGATCTAAGAGTTATGGAAAAAACGAGTAGTGGAGTCAAATCTGAAAAATTGTCAGGATTTCCCTACACACTTCTTGAGTTCTACTATTCAGATGTTTTAACGCCCCAAACAAGCTCAAAAACTGGATTTCTTCCTATTTGGTTGAAGGAAATTATTTTCTAATAAGGATACAGGGGTCAATCATCCAAATCGGAGGTCATATGAAGATTCTATGGCATTTTTTCCAAGTACTATACTTCTGAAAAATTTATGACGACATTTGATGGATTGCTTATTCATTAATTTCAATAAGGGAAGACAATAATGCTAATTTATGAGAAAATCTTAAAATAGTAATATGGTTTCATCATAACGTCTATACACGGAATGTTGAATTCAAAGAAGATATCTACGAGAAGAGGAAAGGAAGGCCAAATTAAAACTTAGTCAGAAGACTAAGAATTTGAGTCAGAGTCGTGTTCATCGTCAACTTCTTCATCGGAATCATGTTCTTCCTGGTCTTCTTCAGAATCTTCTTCTTCGGAACCAGCTTCAAGGTCTTCTACTTCCTAGGTACCTTTTGAAATTCTGTTAGAGTCCTCATTCAATCCTCCTCGGTTTTCTCTTCGGGGTCGGAAGGACCCGCCTGTATGCCAAACCAAGCATCAACACGTTTAGCTTCACGAACGGCCTCGGTTTCAGAAAAAGATTTATAAAAAAGATTTATAAAAAAGATTCATACTCAAACTCATATGTCATGGTAGCTACACGATCCTCCTTAGAAGGGTAATCATCCGCATCAAAATCAGGAGCCACACTATAGGGAAAAACACTTCGCTCTATTTGTTCAGTTTTCTCTCTTGTGGCAACTGCTTGAAAGTGTTGTTTCTCTATAAAAGTTGTGAGTTTCTCATCATCAACCCTTTTCTTCTCCAATTCCTCTCTGTGTCTTGTTTCTTCTTCAGCATTAATCCCAAAACAGAGATCCAGAGCATATTGACGAGTTTCCTTCAAACGATCGAGAGGCATACCTCAAATAAGTTTCGTGGCTTTATTCAAACAACGGATGATTTTTTACTGCACTTCTTGAGAAGAAGTGACCTTCATCCCCTTGTTTCTGCAACCTAGTTTCTTGCTTTATGAACCAGAGCTATGGTTTCGATCAAGGATTGGCATGATCTACATAAAACACAAAATAACAAAAGATAATACTTCAGCAAGAAAGAAACGAAGACTTATCAGAGGTTTTAATCTATTCATCAACGGTTAAACTTACTGATATTCTTGTTATTGCTAAAAAAAAAATATTTCGCTCCAGATGAATAATTATGAAACTAGGGTTTTGAGGGAGCAATATTCTTAGTATTTTATCTATATATATATATATATATATATATATATATATATATTTATATGATACATGAAAACTTTTTGGAAACCCTAGTTAGCGATTCAAAAAGAAAGAAGAAGAAGAAAAGAGGGGGCGTTCTTACCTTGTTCATAGCTGGTGACACTCTATTACTTGCCACCACCAATATCTTCTTTTTCTAAAAAAAGAACTGACGTAAAGAAAAGAAAAGAGGCATATACATATAGGTGCCAACTTGAAGAGTCCTTGTTCAATTAGGAAAACAAAAAAAAAATAAAAAATAAAAAAAGGAAAAAGTGGTGCAAAGTTACCTTAGTTTTGGTCGGGACGATTTTGGCTTCTCCCACCCGTGAAAATCAATGTTTCAAACAAGGACGGAAGTGCTTACTATCCACAACCAAACATTGTGATAAGAGATGCATATCTCAATACCCCAGAAGCTAAGTATATCTTCCCTTACTCTTAAAATTTCAATTATGCATATATAATTATTGAAAGCATATTGTCACCATCTAGTGCTTACCGTGTAACATTATTGTTCCTCGCTAAGAAAGGGACTTAATGTAGATGGTGAGTTTTTGTCAAGGGATAGAATTATAAAATTGACCTCTACTAAGCAACAAGAACATATATGTGCATATTTATGCGCATATGCTTAATATAGAATACTATGCTTCTATTTATATTCCGCAAGCAAATTAAGAACACAGATTTTATCCAAATGTTTAAAATTATCCTTGTAGCTTTATCAATACTCATAATCTACATGCCATATCGAAATAGTCTCAAGTCGCATAAATTCCACGGCTGAATTCCTTGAACTTGCCTCGAATGAGCATTGATGTTCTAACAACATCCATTAAACTCGAGAATAGCTAATGCTTAAACCCTAAAATATATTATAGCTTAACGCTTCATTCACAACGAATGCATCTTAAATTGCTCTTCTGAGCCTAAATATGCTACTCTAGTACTTTGCTTAAAAATAAGCCACAAATAATGCGCCACTCTCTCTCATGCGCCACAGTTGAGAAGCAATGTCATAAAAGATGGACTAAACCTCTCAGTTAGGCTAACCTAGCCTTTTCTCGTAATACCAAGATAGCACTAACCATTCAGCTTAGCAGTATATTGGCACTAGTTAGCCATAATAGTGCTAAAAGCGCTAACTTTCCTGGCGTTAAACCCTAGCACCTGAGAAGTGCTAACTAATCAAAAATATTCTTAGCTAACATGTTTTAGCCTAATAAGGTCTTAACCAACGTACCGCTACCTTGGCATCTCAACCATAGCACTAAAAGTGCTAACCTTAGCTCTAGTGTCAAATGCGCCACAAGCCCCATGCGTCGCCCTTGGCTAGTGACACCCTTGGCTAGTAACTCCCTTGGCTCATGATGCCCTTGGATATTCCGCCTTTGGTGCTAACTCCCTTGGTCGTGACGCCGTTGGTGCTAACTCCCTTAGCGCTGACGCCCTTGGAACTCACGCCCTTGGTCGTTGACGTCCTTGCCTTACCTCCCTTGGCTGACCCTTGGCCCTTGGTGCTGACGCCTTTGGCTCTGATGCCCATGTCCCTTGGTACTGACGCCCTTAGCTCTATGACGCCCCTTCCCTAGCTCCAATAGATTCCTAGTAAAATTTAATGCGGCTCTAGGGATAGCGCGTCTTTAGCCATTCTTAGCGACTTGGCCACGAGTACATTTATGCTAAATCCTTAAGTGCTAACTATACAATTGAAGTGCTAACTCCGAACTTTCTTGGTACTAGCTTCCTAGCCCTAGTACAATCGATATTTACTAGAAGTTATGTATATTGGTCTTATTCTTAAGACGTTATCACATTATCCTTCTATGCTGAAAGAGTTAGCAGCTTCTTATTTGCGCTAAGTAGCTAGTGCTAGTTTTTCTAACCACTTTCCTCAGAAATATTCCTTTCTTCTTAATAAAGATCATACATTGAGTCTTATATGAATTTCAGCAGGCCTCCTTACTCGAGGATCCCTCTATAACATTTGGCCTAAAATACCTCCCAAACTTACAATAAGTCGTTTTTGAGCTAATAATTAACCATTAAACATGCCACATGTACTTTCAAGAAAGTAGATGTCCACTGAACTTCCCAGACTCGACACTAATCAGTCTAACTATAATTCCAGTGAGTCATATAACTTATCTCACTGACTTAGCAAGTCATCTGACTTGACTTGACTTAATCAAAACCATAGTGGCTTATGACTCCACTATTTTTCATGAGATATCAAATACAAAATGAGGGGATTCTCATTGGGGTATTGGTCTGGACGTCTATGTCATCATGGGTGGTGACACCACCCCCACGAACAAGAAGGTAACAACGAGTGGGCGGTTACAGAGTAGTTGAGAGGATGAGGAGTAGTGGTCAGACATGTCTTCCCTATTTTCCGGGAAACACTCCACTACAATCTCCACAATCATCACTTCTCCATTTCTCCCTAACTTCCACGACTTACGAGAAACCAATATGTGTCTTCTTCAAACTATAAATAGATGATTCTCATTTATTCGAAACAGGACAAAAAAGACAGAAACACACAATCATACAATCAGTATGAAGAAACCAAAACACACAGAATTAACGATTCCTCTACGGAGAATCCATTCTTCTTCACACCATTGATTTTCTCAACCTTCTTTGCTTCCCTTCCCTAAGACCTCCCCAAATCCTTTCCATTTTTGTAATTGGCGCAGGACGTGAACGACCATTTCTTGGTTTAGGCTCGTCTTGTTCGAGCTTGATCTCTCGAACCTACTTGAAAGTACCACTTTGTAGTACATTTTTTTTCACCCTAAAACAAGCATGATAACCACAATTTCCTTCTTCATCGATGTCGTCTATTGATATAGCATATTCACGAATGATCTAAGGAAGTTCCCTCATACATTCTTAAATTATGGTATAACAAGTTCGCTTTGGTCTACCTGTTTTTGGATCCCTAGGGGTTTTCTTATCAACGCTTACTTTCTTTATTATCTTCATGCCATCTTCAACAATCTCCGGAACCTTTTGTTTTTGTTATTGTTGAGTTGATGTATTATCTTCATTTATCAGTATTTCCCTTTTCTTTGGAACCGGCGTTTTATCAATATTGGGTATTATTTTGGAATTCTCATCTTTTTGTTGATTTGATGTACTAAATTCCTTCTTCGTCATTCCCCTTTTCTTTGGAACCAGTGCTTCATAAACGTTGGGTAAATTTTCAAAAATCTCATCTTGTTATTGAGTTGATGTGCTAACTTCCTTCTTAGGCCTTCCCCTTTTCCTTGGAACCGGTGCTTCATCAACGTCGGGGATAGATTCAGAATTCTCATTTTGTTATTGAGTTAATATACTAACTTCCTTCTTCGGCCTTCCCCTTTTCTTTAGAATCGGTGTTTCATCAACACTAGGTATAACTTCGAAATTATCATCTTGTTGTTGTTGACTTGATTTACCATCTTTCTTCTTCGGTCTTACCCTTTTATATGGAACCAGTGCTTCATCATATCTCGCTTTGAATACCTCAAAAACTGATAAATTTATTTTCTTACTATACTCACGTTCACTTGCTTGTTTCAAAAATTTCCTCTCTTTTTTCGTTGCAAATTTGGTTGATGGTCTACCAGTAGGCTTTCCCTTTATTGGTTAATCCATATCTTCTGTGTATGGGTGACTCAGTCACCTCATTTGGCTCAATTATTTTTGTCTTTGAGTTGTGTTCCTCTTTTCGTAAGTGTTGAATAATACTTGGCCTTCCTTTGTGTCCCATATATTTTCTCTGGCAACTTCTGTAGGTGGAGAGGTGAAAGAGAGTTGTTGCCGAAACGGATCGATAGCCTCAATAGGGATCACATCTACATACTTCACAAGCATATAACGATATGGAACTCCCATAGACGACATTGTATGACAAATAAACACATCACATGGATAGCCATATTCTCTCTCCCAATTTAATTATTTCATCATATAGGTTATTTTGTTGGAAAATATTCCTGTAACAGTGAACAAACCAAACAAAAACTTGAAAATAGTTAAGGGTTAGAATAGATAACACACTTCAGACAATCACACAAGCACAGAGAGATGGAGTCGCCTGTTCAACAGACTTCCCTTAACTCGATATTTGTCAGGTACACCTTTAGAAAAGTGTTGCTATACCTTTAGAGATGACAAATCGAATCCAGGATAAAACCACCTGATACCAACCCAGTTAGCAAAACTCGTTGGCCCGTTGTGAACTTAACACTAGAAGAAGATGAAAAATAAACTAGTGCGCATACAAAGCAAGAAGAGGGGAAAAGTCGTCAGGTCAGTGGCTGCGACTGGGGTAAGTGAAAATCTGATTTTTGTTTTTCTTTTATAGAAGAAGAAGACTGTTGATTTTTCAATCGGTCAAAATTCATTTAATTCAACATATTTAATTCGAGATATTTAATTAAAAGATCTTGTTTATTAAACCTGATTTAATTTTATAAATACAAAACGGTCAAATATTTAATGTATAGAATTAAAATACAAAACCGTTGGATCTTTGATGAGTTCACGTATGCACTCGCAGGCACACGCCAATGGTCGCACCAAGACTCGCGCCTAGGTACACGCAAAAGCAAACGCAAGCTCCGCAAGCCCGCGGCCCGCGATGCTTCGGTGCGAAGCACCGCACATGCATGCATTTGCCCACTAGTCCATATCCAATCCACTAGTTCTTTTTCCTTATATAGAACGTTTGTGGTAATAAGGATAAGCTTCCTCCTTGTTTGCCCAATATGGGACAAACCAAAGGTTTCCCATTCACTAAGAAGTGAAAATGGATGGCTTTGTTGTTTCCACCCCAAGTTTGAACTAGTGACCCTAGGTCCCTTTAAGATATATTAAGTAACAAAATTAATTTTAAGTAACAAATCCATTTTTAATTCTAACAATCCCCCACATGAATGAAGAAAACGATAAATCAGAAAACCGGAAAACGAGAAATACTTCTTAAGCAATAGGTGTCCATAAGGAATTGAACCTCTGCTTAGTGAGAAGTACCGGAACTACTTGATGGACAGTGAACGCGATGTCTTGAACTGCCATAGTTTGATGTAATTCATCAATAGCTCCTTACGCGAGATATCTCTCAAGAGTGCTGTTAAGTTCACGCCGTTGTGTCCGTTTTGGCCCTGGACATATCCCGTTTCTCAGAATGCTCTAGAGAATCAGCTCAATTCTCATAGGAAGCGACCCACTTCCTCATTCAGATAGGTGAGTTCTATCAAGAGTGTTAACTGCTACACCCCATTTCAATCTTAAATTGAAACTATAGATTTCATTAAGACTTTACTATAAGTCATCCTCACATAAAGTCACACTATCACGTCTACACCATAGGGAAGGGACAGAGAAAATAATTCCCTGATAGTGTTTAATTTTTACCCGCCACAAATTAGTTGTCTCATTCAAAACCTTGATCTTGGGATCTCCAGTCAGCAAGGTTGAGTATCCTTCATGGCAAGTTTTAATTTATGAGCTTAAGTCCCATCCCCCTCCGATGCATTACTAACTATCTTCTTGGACAAGCCTTTCGTCAAAGGGTACGCGATATTCTCCTTAGACCTCACAAAGTCAACAGAAATAACGCCAGTTGAGATTAGTTGTTTTAGAGAATTGTGTCTTCTCCTTATATGAATAGATTTTCCGTTATAGTTGCTGTTTTTAGCATTAGCTATTGCAGCTTGACTATCACAATGTATAGATATAGCTGGCACATGCCCTATGCCAGAGAAGAATGTCTTCTAAAAAACATCTTAGCCAAGCGGCTTCCTCTCCTGCTTTATCTAACGCAATAAACTCGGATTCCATAGTGGATCGAGCGATACAGGTCTGTTTGGA
>JAJJMC010018473.1:2403395-2441807 GCA_023531435.1 Papaver californicum | reverse complement strand
AGTGGATCGAGCGATACAGGTCTGTTTGGAACTCTTCCAAGACACTGATCCACAGCCTAGAGTGAATACGTATCCACTAGTAGACTTAGACTCCTCTGAGTCTCCTATCCAGTTTGGATCACAGTATCCTTCAAGAACAGCAGGGTGTCTTTCATAACTCAAACGGTAGTCTAAAGTGTATTTAAGATACCTCAACACTCTGAAAAGTGCATCCCAATGCTCATGTCCCGGATTACAGGTATACCTACTTAGTCTACTCATAATATAGGCAATGTCTAGTCTTGTACAGTTCATTAAATACATCAGACTTCCTATGACACGTGAATATTCAAGTTACGAGACCCCATTGTCTTTGTTTTTCTTGAGTTTGCAAGAAGGGTCAAATGGAGTACTTGCTGGTTTACTATCAAACTGGTTAAATTTCTTAAGAACTGATTCAACATAATGAGATTGACTAAGACTGAATCCATTAGACTCCTTTCTAATTTTCATCCCTAGGATTACATCAGCAGGACCTAAGTTTTTCATGTAAAAGTTCTCACTCAACATGTTCTTAGTGGAATTAATGATTTCTAAGGTTGTACCTAGTATACGCATATCATCAACATACAAGCATACAATCACACAGGCATCATTGATAGATTTATTGTACACACATTTGTCAGCTTCATTTATTTTAAATCCACTAGAGAACATTACATGATCAAATTTTCCATGCCATTGTTTCGGTGCTTGTTTCAAGCCATATAAAGACTTTTTAATTCTACACACTTTGTTTTCATAACCCTTCACTACAAAGCCTTCGGGTTGGTCCATATAAATTTCTTCATCTAATTCACCATTTAGGAACGCAGTTTTTACATCCATTTGATGTATTTCTAGGTTATGAATTGCAGCGATTGCAATTAGCATCATAATGGAAGTAATTCTAGTGACAGGTGAATAAGTGTCAAAGAAATATACACCTTCTATTTTCTTATAGCCCTTAGCAACTAGTCTAGCTTTATACTTTTCCACAGTTCCATCTACCTTACGTTTTCTCTTGAAGATCCATTTACAACCTATGGGTTTGCACCCTGGAGGTAAATCTACTATCTCCCAGGTTTCATTCTGAACAATAGAATCCATCTCACTAATAGTGGATTCTTTCCACCATGGAGCTTCAGACGAAGTCATGGCCTCTTTATAGGTTCGTGGATCAGTTTCAACTAAACAGGTTATGAAGTCTGGCCCAAAAGATTTTTCTATTCTAAGTCTTTTGCCTCTTATAGGTTCATAAACAGGTTCATCTTCTATCGGTAAAATATGGCTAGAAGAAGGGACATCTAGGGGATCATCACATATCATGCGAGATTCAGATTTCAACGGAAACACATTTTCAAAAAATGTAGTGATTCCATAATGGTGTTCACACCAATTTCTGAGTTTTCAGAACTCACAACCATAAACCTATAAGCAGTAGTGTGTTCGGGATATCCTATGAAGACATAATCAACTGTTTTAGGTCCTATTTTAGTCCTCTTAGGTGGAGGAATAGAGACCTTGGCTAAACACCCCCACACTTTGAGGTATCTATAAGAGGGTTGTTTGCCTTTCCGTAATTCATACAATGATTTGACTGATCCTTTAAGGGGCACTCTGTTCAGGATATAGCAAGCTGAGAGGACGGCCTCCCCCCACAAGTTCGCTGGTAGTCCTGAACTGATTAACATGGCATTCATCATCTCCTTAAGGGTTCGGTTTTTCCGTTCATCCACTCCATTAGATTGTGGTGAATAAAGGGGAGTTACCTCATGAATAATGCCATGTTGTGCACAACAGTCTCCTATAAGGATTACATATTCACCTCCACGGTTAGATCTAATGGTTTTAATTGTGGTGTTCAATTGGTTTTCTACTTCTAATTTATATAATTTAAATGTTTCTAAAGCATCATCTTTTCCTTTAAACAAGTAAATATGACAGTATCTAGTACAGTCATCTATGAAAGTGACAAACTATTTTTTACCACCTCTGTTTGGATTGATTTCATATCAACTAAGTCTGAGTGAATTAACTCTAAGGGATTAGAATTTCTGTAGACATTTTTCTTAAAGGGCTTCTTTGCATATTTTGATTCTACACAAACTTCATATTTATGTTCATATTCCAAATTTAATTTTGGAATGCAGCCATAGTTTGCCAATTTGTTCATTGAATAATAATTTACATGACCAAGTCTGCCATGCCAGATATTCAATGAGACAACAACATAAGAAGAATCAACTTTATTAACTTCAACAGAGGTTACAAATAATTTGTATATGCCTTCAGCCTTATAGCCCTTTTTCCACAAAATCCTTTCCCTTAGTGATAATCACTTTCCAGACTCAAATACATCTTAAATCCCTTATCATCTAGCGCACCACATGAAACGAGATTCTTGCATATGTCTGGTACGTGTAAAACTTCATTCAATGTGAGGATTTTCCCAGAAGAGAGCTTCAGCGAAATTTTTCCTTTTCCTGCAACCTGTGATGCAGATGAATTACCCATATAGAGTTTTTCTCCTTCTCCTACCTTCTGATAGGAGGTGAACATGTCTTTACTTCCGCAGACATGTTTGGTAGCTCCAGAGTCTACCCACCAGTCTCTCACATTGGTAACTAAGTTAACCTCATACACCGTGCCAGAAAACTCATTTTTACTACTTTCAACTAAATTTACATTTGTTTTCTTAAAATTCGCATCTTTGCGTTTTCTACAATGAATTTCCATATGGCCAGACACACCACAAACATAACATGCTCCCTTAATTTTACCAATAGCAGATTTTGGTTTTTGAAAGGTACCTTTTCTTTGCGGGCCAGGCTTGCGCTTGTTGTGGTCCAGACTTAGAGTAGAAAATTTGTGTTCGATAACGTGAGCTTTGTTTGACATGTCTCTTGCAGAAGAAACATTCTTGTCCTTTGAACACAACAATTCTTCAACTTGGATTTTCTTGCCCAATTCTACCAAGGAAATTTCACCAGTTTCATACCTTAGTCTTCTCTTGTATTCAGCCCAGGAATTTGGCAATTTTTCAATAACAGCAGAAACTTGAAATGTTTCGTCAATAACCATTCCTTCAGCAATTATTTCATTAATAATTTTTTGCATCTCCAGAAACTGACCAACCACTGATTTATCATTCATCATTTTATATTCCAGAAAACTTGCAACCAGGAATTTTTTACTTCCTGCTGTTTCTGCTTCATATTTATCTTGTAGTGCATTCCATAAATTGTAAGCATTAAAATTATCCTTAGCATTGTAAAAATCATATAAAGCATCTTCTAGGCAGTTTAAGATATGATTTTTGGCCATATAATTACTTCTCTTCCAACTTTCTAGGTCCTGTAATTTTTCAGGTTCATTCATAGACTCATCAAATGGCTTCAGAACCATATCATCTAGCATGTGGAAACTCAGGAAAAATAACATTTTTGACTGCCATCTCTTGAAGTCCTTTCCAGAAAAATTCTGAGGACTGTCAACATCAGTCTTCACCTTTGTTACAGAAGTAAAATTTTCAAATTAAACAAGATTTCGAGTTAAGAATGTTGGAGAATATTCCTGTAACAGTGAACAGACCAAACAGAAACTTGAAAATAGTTAAGGGTTAGAACAGATAACACACTTCATACAATCACAGAAGCACAGAGAGATGGAGTCGCATGTTCAACAGACTGCCCTTAACTCGATATTTGTCAGGTACACCTTTAGAAAAGTGTTGTTATACCTTTAGAGATGAAAAATCGAATCCAGGATAAAACCACCTGATACCAACCCAGTTAGCAAAACTCGTTGGCCCGTTGTGAACTTAACACTAGAAGAAGATGAAAAATAAACTAGTGCGCATACAAAGCAAGAAGAGGGGAAAAGTCGTCAGGTCAGTTGCTGCGACTGGAGTAAGTGAAAATCTGATTTTTGTTTTTCTTTTATAGAAGAAGGAGACTGTTGATTTTTCAAACCGTCAAAATTCATTTAATTCAACATATTTAATTCGGGATATTCAATTAAAAGATCTTGTTTATTAAACCTGATTTAATTTTATAAATATAAAACGGTCAAATATTTAATGTATAGAATTAAAATATAAAACCGTTGGATCTTTGATGGGTACACGTATGCACTCGCAGGCACACGCCAATGGTCGCACCAAGGCTCGCGCCTAGGTACACGCAAAAGCACACGCAAGCTCCGCAAGCCTGCGGCCCGCGATGCTTCGGTGCGAAGCACCGCACATGTGTGCATTTGCCCATTAGTCCATTTCCTAAGTCCATATCCAATCCACTAGTTCTTTTTCCTTATATAGAACGTTTGTGGTAATAAGGATAAACTTCCTCCTTGGTTTGCCCAATATGGGACAAACCAAAGGTTTCTAATTCACTAAGAAGTGAAAATGGATGACTTTGTTGTTTCCACCCCAAGTTTGGACTAGTGACCCTAGGTCCCTTTAAGATATATTAAGTAACAAAATTAATTTTAAGTAAAAAATCCATTTTTAATTCTAACATATTTCCCAATGTGACATATTGTATTCTAATCCATGGGGCAACTCTTCGTCTTTCAAATATATTGACATCCTCTTCGTAAAGCTTTTTTTGAATGCTCTTAATTCTATCAATATCTTTTCGAAATACCCACTGCCTCAGTCACCGTAACAACATTTCCTTGTTTGAATCAAGGAGTTTTTTCAATCGGCAGTGAGCAGACTCTGTAATACTAGTGGATTCATTGTCGTAGTGTCTATATCGGTTGGTCCATGCCCACACAAATTTCCTTTTGTACGAATCCAACTATTGAGTCCTGCAATAAGAGACTGCATTTGGGTATACCTACTGTTCCAATGAGTAATAAACGTCTTCAAATTATCATTATATATACCCTAGGTGATGGACCAAACCAAGGCATCTAACTCTACTAGAAAACTCAACCATTTTAGATGATTTTCTTTGTGTTATATTTCCACTTTCTCTTTAATTTTATTTATATGTTCCTTTTGTTCTTCCGGTGATAGTTGGCTTATGCGAACTTCTTCCTCATCTTCTACTTCCTGCTTTGCAACTACAGAGTGCCCAACAAAATTGTCTGGATCCTTATGGTTAGGATGACCGCACGTTACTTTACTTTTCCATACATTTCCATTCAAATTGAATACAAGCTTGAAGGGGCATTCATCATTCCTCGTTCTAGTCTGTATACCCTATTAGTCTTCTTTGGATATACATATCCCTTTTTCTTGTGGATAACATACTCCCCGCCCCTCTCACGAACCATCTCAAACCGAATAGACTTATCTTGATTGTTTCTGACTAATGTACACTTATTCTAGAGAGTCATGCCCATGACCCACTTTATTACCTCATTTTTACTTGTGAATTCATACTCAATAAGAAAACAACAAGTTATTTATTTAACTTATAACAAAGCCCAGTACTAACTTACCAAATCATTTTGTAACCTACCAAGTAATTCGTATAATGCTCGGAAGTACCTGGACTCAACTGTTGCATAGGCTTAAGTTGATCATCAACAACAAGTACGATATAACAAAATGAATAGTCGGCTTGCTCCAAAGAGTTCATCTATGCTGATTATTGAACTTCCAAATATATATAAACATGTCAAAGTTCTCCTGTCGGCATGCTCTAAAGAGTTTATCTATACCAACTATAGAATTTCGAAGTATCTAAAAATGTCAAAGTTCATCATTCGGCATGCTCGAGAGAGTTCATCTATGTCGTTTGTAAAATTTCGAAGTATCTAAATAATTTCAAAGTTCCACACGGCAAATAAGTCAAATGTTGACGGTTGTGGAAACTTACTGACTGAAAATCAAAGGTTTTGTCCAATTTTACGAAACAATCAGCATGGTTGGTTCAGTGTCAAACTATGTCGACGGTAGAACCACGAATATCCCTTATTTTTAGGAAAATTATTCGACACCGTTGGCATAGTTGGATTTCTTCGACCATACCGATTGTTTCCTGATAAATTGGGGAATACTTAGTGTCGGGATAGAATAAGTTTGGATATCATGTCGATTCTAAGAAATCGACATGTCATTCATCATTTAACAATGTCGACCCTGAGCTATTCAGTTTCTACCATGCCAAATGAAACAAAAAAATAATCAAATTCCACCTTATTTGGACTTATTCCTGAGTATTTGGAGTACTTGTACCTTTAGCTTCTTATTTTTCTTGGGTTGGTTATTCACTCGAATCTTCATGCTCATAGATATCTTGATTTAGGGTTTTTTCATAGACGAAATTCCGATTATCTACAAAATGTTGCAATTGAAAATCGTTATTAAAAGCAACATAAAGAGTTTCTTTCTGGTGAGATGAAGATTTCCCAACATCAAATTTTTCACCAGAATCTCAAAAACCATAGTTTTTCCATTTTTCCTACAAAACTTCTTCTTCTTCTTCTTCTTCTTCTTCTTCTTCTTCTTCTAATACTCTAACACAAACTAATCAACTAACTTTAATCCACATGTTTTATCCTAACAAACTAATGTATTAACTAAAAACTAATTAAACAAGGATAATTTTTGCAGTACAAAAAAAATATAGATAAGGGTTTCTTAAAACTACTTCCAAAAATATCAATATTTTGTTTTATTCAGTACCCCTCAATTTGTGGGAGTATCCCCCAAATGTTAGTTTTTTTTTAGAATTTTCATGTCCCACAATCGGTATGTGTTTTTCATTTTACTGCTGATTGTACTAGCTTTGATTAAGAACAATTTTATATAACCCAGAATCGACAAATGTTCTTCATTTGACAACCGATTAAGAACGGTCGACAGGATAAACTGTTTCGACCCTGCTAATATCGAATTATAAAAATCTCTGGGAAAAAATCATTATTTTTTTACGTTGACATACGATTATAAACTACGTATATTTTATAAATAAAATATTTAGTAAACTAAACAAATTAATTGACCATAATTAATTAGTCATGATTAAAAATAGTTAGATATTGGGCTTTTGAAGCAAATCTTTGAGTACCTGTTAAGACATGAATTATAAGGAGCTAAAGATTCGTTCCTTATAACTCATGTCCTAACAATTACCCAAAGATTTTCTTAAAGTTTACTCCTCTATTAAGTGTTTGATTTCCTTTTTATCTTTGCGATGCATGTAATACAGATTCATCAGTCCTTTTAGCATTAGACACTTTTTATGTTGGTAGTTACATTAGTCATTATAAAATGGGATTCATATTCTCTTAGGCTCGTAGAATCGTTGTCTTTTAAATTTATTCTTATATTGGAAAACTATTTTTATCTTTATGGTTTTGAGATAGTTGTTGTTTTTATTTTTTTGGTTAAGTTACTATAGTTAGTTGCTATCAATCTTTTTCTATAGGTTATTTCTCTTGTCAGTGTTTTGAGATTTCTGTTGAACTTGAATATCTAGCCAGTTAGTTATTACCTTTCTAGTGAGTTTTTTTTTAAGTTTATTTTTTTAAAGTTTGTTTTCTTCAGTTCCCTCTTCTGATCCTGGTTAGGTAATTAAGGATGTCACTTGATTTTTAGGATAAAGTTGGTACAAGTTCTACCTTCTTTTATATTTCTGTTGTAGTCAGTTACGACTAGCTCTCGCTTTCTACGGATTACATTTTCTTTGTTCGTATCCAGGAAATTAGCTTCAACTAGTTTAGTTAATTAACATCATCTTTGTACAGGGGATTTTCATTTTTATTTGTTCCTCTTTCCTGTTTTCTCATTTCTATATTTAGTCTTATTGATTTCTTAGTTAGTTAATATACCTTATAAACTCAGTATTTAGCTTAATATACATGGTTAATTCTTCTTTTCTAGGAATTATGAATGCTCTTTTGAAACAATATGATGTTGAAATCATAGTTGGTTATGTATTGTCTTGGTCCGGTTTTACAAATCGCGACTCATCTACTTGTATTTTTCCAGAGATATATTTCTCATTTTATAAGTTTTTGATTGCAAAAAAGGCTAAACCGTCATTCCCAATTTCCAAGAGGATGAATTCCATATCCTGTACAAGCCATCGTGACACTTCTATTAGTCTTGATATTGATATAAGGGTTCTTGATAGTTTTATCACGAGTGAAAACGCTCAATTTCCACAACTTGCTTGTGGTGACATATATATTGTCAGCTATAGAAGACATCTCATTGGGTATCGATGGAGAACAAAGAATCCCTATGATCCAGAAGAATTATAAATGTACTTTTTTCTTTTTAGGTAGTTTTAATTTTGTTACTTTTCTTTGGACAGTTATACTCTTTCCTTCGTCAAAATTTTACCATTATAAGTTTTCCTTGTCAAGGTTTTAATAAGGTAACATATATAAGTCTAATTTTTTTTAAAAATCTTTATATTTATATTTTATACTATTTTTTTTTGAAGTTAGGGATTTGGGTACTTATTAGAAACATATTTCTATCTAGGGAAAACTCTAATGAGCTTTAAGTTATCTAGCGGGTTTTTTTGATACAATACGAATAATTCTCAAAAAAAAAAAGAAACTACTCCAAACTAATTCTATTTTGTTTTATTCGGTAGCCCAAAGAATAGGGTTTTTTCTATGAAAAATCCAGAAAAAATAAAAAATCAGTAGGGTAACTCGCAAAGGACTCTTTCTCTATACTATATCCTACCAGTTCTAAGCTGGTCAGATGAGCACAAATGAAATAAAAACGACAACGCAATAATTCCAGCTGCTCGAATTTACTCCTTTCTATATAATTCGATTCCCATATTCTACCAAGCTAATTTCCTTTCATATGGTTGGCAGCAGCCGCAAGATCAAAGCACCTATGAGTTGTGACCAAGCCCGACTTTAGGCAGCTATTCACTATAAAATAAGGTAGGCCGAAAGAAACTTAGATATCAAATAATAGCCTTTTCTCCCGAGTCCTGACCAAATTGGAACGAAAAATTACCCTAATTAATCTTTGGAAGGCAAAGGAATAGGGACTTCAAGTTACTCACCATACTTGCACGAATGAGCAAGTCCAGGCTCGTGAAAAGTTCTTATTCGGTTGTCACATTTCATAGTTTTCATTCGTACTCGAAAACAAAATTTAGAACACCAGATCAGTGATGTGAAATTTGCCACACTGGATTAAATGATGAACAAAATCGGACTTGAGAGGCGATATGTATTTCTGTGAAAATTCTTAGTTGACTTGAAGTAGAACAAGAAACAAATGGAGATGGCATAATTGTACAACGCGGGTACGGGTAGGAACCACCGGTCAAGGGAGAGACCTACACAGCAAAGAGGACATGAACATCGCCATCAACATCTACAACTGCCCTAAAACTGGTTTCAAGCCATCAGAGCCTAGGGCTCATGTCAACATACACCGTCTCATTCATTTGCTGGTGCTTCGATTTTTGCTTGGTCATCGTGGGACATTGTATTTCCACTGCCTGTGCAAAAATAACAAATAACCCGAACCAGGATTTGCTTCCCAAGATAGAAAAACTTTCTGGCCTCTCGGATGATAATCTTGGATCCCACCAGTAGGAACTGAATAGGTAAAACGGGAATCCCTTACATGGATTCACCAGCCTACCACATCGGGATGGCCACCTGGTTTGGCTTTTAACTCAGGTCCGGAGTCCCGGGTAAAAAAAAATTGTAGAGTAAATAGTATGGATTTAACCATGATGAGGTGGAAGCCTGAGGCCTGGTGATACATATGAAGAGGTTTTATCATGAGCTATTGGGGTTTGCAGGAGTGGATTCCACCTATCAAACACGATCCTGCCACCTCTGCCAATCCGCCCTCGGAAACAATATTTCGGTGAAGACATACCACCATTTTCTATTGGAGGATTTGGGGGAGGAACAATCCCTGAACTGGCCAACTTCTCCAAATCTAAAGGTCTGGTAAATAATAAAACTGGCTCATTTGGATCCTGCATTTGATTTCCATCAAACATAAGAAAAGTTAATGTCAGAGATATGAATCTTTTATGTGAAAGCCATAAGGAAATGGCTAGACTTCTACTAACTTAGTAACCACAAGCTTTGCATGTTTAAGTCCTGTAGATTGAAAGAAGCGTTGACCTAATGATGCTAAACAGGACATATCATATTTTAACAAAGAAAAGTTCTTTTGCTATAACGAAGTTCTTTTGCTAAAGAAGAATGAAGTTCTTTTGATATAACAAAGTTTAAAAATAATACGCAAAAACTAAAAACCTTAAAGGTACACAGTAAAATTGTATATATACCCTTCTCTGAAACCATCCCTGATATGAAGGTTGTCGTCTACTCAACCGACTTGTCGGAACCATCATCAGCTTGGAATCCGTGAAAGGAGAATTCTGTGCTGCAACTGGTCGAGTGCTACGGGAGTAACCATTTGAAAGGTCATCTGAATCCATGAAATCATCCTCGGACCCGAATTTTGGAGGGTAACCCCCCAGTAAGTCGAAACCATCTTCAATGAGCCGAGTCTCATTCTGAAAAGAAAGGTAAAATATGTTAACCAATTTCACCACACATAAACCCAATAAGAACATTACCACAAAAAAACATCTACTACTTGCTTTCCATGGAAGTATGGAGCCAACAAAAAGAAGACCAAACATTATAAAATATACACCTTATACTTGGTTTGAATCCGTTGAAGACTTATCTCACTCTCCATAACCTCTCTTTTCTTCTCCTCCCTCTGCAAACAAGGATCAACCAGTCCATAATATGTTTCCAAAGAATTTTGACCCAAACATGACCAAGAAAGTACAAGAGCAGTCCAAGACTGACCAAAGAAAACAAAAATAAGTACCTTGATCAAGGCCTCTATTACTGTTTTAGCCTGGTCCAGGTTGCGCCTGACCTGAATACCACAAATTCAAGCATTCATTCGAAGGTACATGTAACTGACTTTTAAAATTCCACTTTTCTATGAAGAGAACATAAACTCCCACAAGAGATTAACAAAGCGTCACTTAAAAGCTAAGTATATTGCCGAGGGCTTGTAAAGTGGAAATTTTTTCTTTATTGTAGTATGAATTACCAAATTTTCATATTGCCGGTTTAGTTATTATCACCAGCTACTGAGCACTACCTTTCATACCCGATGATGCCATACAGATAGCCTTTTTTAGTACTTTGGCCTAGTTGGCAAAACAAGCAAATGCGATCGGTAGATTTCATGCAAGGATTATTACACCAACCAGTATTCCATATCTTTCTCTTCTACCTCTTTTCATCAACCCAACATCTTGTACTTGCCACAAATGTTCCTACTAATCTACTACCCCGAAAGGTAAAAAGTAGCAATTAAGCTAATTGCTTACTTAACTTCTGCTAGGAGGATTCATTACTATCTCGGTGAGCCAAGGACAGTTCTCTATATATTATGACGGTCATTTCCTATGTAGGTTCTTACACACCCCAAATAATTAGGTAACTGGAATTGTGAATTAGAAGGTAATTTATCTACTATAAAATTATTAAGTGCCATCAAGGGAGCATATGTTGGACCCCATTGGTATATAAGTCACTCCCTAAACTGAAGACGCAGACTTGGACAGAGGATGCATTTAGACTTGATCTGGAAGCATATGTACCATATACGACAATGGAAGGGCTGGCATGGAGAATTATCACTGGTAGGTATTACAAATTAAAAGAATAACAACACAACACGGTGCAC
Source organism: Papaver californicum (assembly GCA_023531435.1). Classification (NCBI taxonomy): domain Eukaryota; kingdom Viridiplantae; phylum Streptophyta; class Magnoliopsida; order Ranunculales; family Papaveraceae; genus Papaver; species Papaver californicum. The sequence continues at coordinate 2,430,112 of JAJJMC010018473.1, read as the reverse complement.
TGTATTAAGAAGACAAATAATACAATCACTGTTAGCAAAAAAAAAACGCTAGTGCACGGCATGAAATGCCAACGTGCACTTAACTTGCAAACTGATTTCTACTCGCAAAAGGCAATAGTTCCCAGAAACATTCTCAGTTCATCAAAAGGGAAAGTATGCAATCATGAAAAAATAGATCATGTTGTTTACCTGACGCAGCTTTTCAAATGATTGAACATTGTTTTCCCTCCTTTGCATCTAAAAGAATACAGATTGTTCGAGAATTAACCAATATAATTATTTTGTTGAAGAAAATAATATAACTAGACAATCGTAGAAAGATAAGAAACACTTACCCTTCTAGTGTGTAACCGATGAGCTTTCTCCCTTGGCCTAAATACATTGTATGGATTGGTATCATTCACTGGTGGCGAGGGCTGCAGCGACATAAAGGTTCATAATTCAATTAGAAGCGTGAACAAACTATTTAAGACCTCATAATAGCACCATAAGAATAAATTGAATGGTAACATATTTGCTTTTATATAGAAGTGCTGCCGCTTGACAAAGACACACTAAAAACGTCTTATTAATCGCTACAAGCTTTTCGTTAAACAGAATAATTCAAGAGAGTATAAATTCCATGCTCAAAAATAAAGGCAAGTTGGAGTGCAAATAAATGCTTCCGTTTTCTAGGAATAATATTAATACCTAGTAGTCCCCTGTCATATGGAACCACAATAAGCCACGTACAAAGTCCAAAATAAATAAATAAATAAACACTGCAAGAAAAATGAAATCCAATCTTCAAGGTAAACATCCCAAAACTTTCCTAAACCCACCTAATCTTGAGTAACATTATGGTTTTCACTAACATCCTTACCTAATCATACTCAACCACGTAAAATAAATGAAATCAGCTAAAACAGGAAGTGGTATCATCGTCTTTAAATCAAGTAGCAGATAAGTCTTTGTGAAAGAAGATGGGGTATACCCGAAAAAACTTGCAGAGTAACAAAGACCTAAAAATTGCAAATGTACAAAATTCAATAGCAAGATGTTCTTCCCATAGAAATGTAACAAATTAAATGATGCACATGTGACCAATCTGAAATGTATCACATTCATTTGAAAGCAGACCCACAAGCTACTCCCTGAGTATAAGAATGACATCAATCAGAATCAGGGATATGGAAGATGATACACAAGAGTTGGTACCACACATGTCATTTTAACTTACATCTTATGTGGTAATAAAAGTACCTGATGATACTGGGCTTATCTTTTTAATCCAGATGTCAATTGATTAAGTATACAAACACCCTATTCAGATGCATAACAAAAGACTAGAGACTAAACATGCCCGTTGGACTATGATTTGAAAGTAGAGTTCTCAGTTTAAATCGGTAAGGAACTCACCTGCAACCGACGAAGTATGGGCTTGTGCCACCGGTCTCTCTGTTAATAAAAAGGATATGATACATAAGATTTTACAACAACTAAAAATAAGACTTGAGTTGCTGACCAATATAATTCCAGTTATATATATATATCGATGAACAGAAAAAAGAAAATCTCACATATCATCAAGATAAAGAATTTTATAAACAATTACATGTCCAACAAATATGCCACCTATTACCACTAAACATTTGTAATATCCATGAACACAATTATACCCCACATAACAGCACCAAAATATTATCAGAATCTGAGAAGGGAAATAGTTGATATGCATGAGAAACAAACCTTTTCTTTCCAGTAGCTATATACAGATTGACAAATGTTGTATCGTACGGATTGCGATAACAAGAGCTGCAAGAAAAGCAAACATGACCAGTAAGACTAGATTCAAACTGATGAATTTTATATTAAAAGCAGAAAAAATCAGGTTGGCCTAAGATGATTGCAATCCTTCATGACATAGCGATCACACACGTCAAAATAATGTAAAAGACAGGCTGAAATCATTCTAAATAAACCTAAATTATAAATCTCCACCATCATAGTTACAATTAACAGACAATCAGAAGTGATTCTGCATATGCAACGTACTACACGAGATTCACGCACAGTACAGCCAATATTAAACCCAGCGGGTCAGTTGGCCAAAGTAGCCATTCTCACTGGTTTAAAAACAAAATCACAGCATAGTACTCTGTGAACTCCTTATTCATGACGTAAATGTGTGAGAAGTGAATTAGTGCATGCCTGGTTTCTACATTTGCTTACATTTTATGGATTGGCAATGATGATAACCTGTTTAAAAGTTAAAACTTCAAATGTCATAACCAAAAGCAACATGGGTTCAATCAAAGAGAGGTGTTTTGAACTTAAGGTTACATGCATTTTTTTTTGTTTGATTTTTTCTCTTCGTTTATTCGATAGAATTAAGCTAAGGCCTCTAATTCTTTTCCTACAAATATAAGGAGTGTCTCAACTTTAATAGGTTCTTGGTTGAGATTTGAGAATGGACATTACTAACAAAGGTTCACGGATAACTGCACCCTAGCCATAAATATGAGGCAAAAAGGATGTGACAATACGTGCTAACATGTGACATTTGCTTGGTTATCTAATAACTTAATAATATGTCATCTTTCCAACATCTAACTCACTATGGGGGATATCAATCCTATCGATCCTGTATAAGTTAGAAAGAAAAATAAATTATTATGGATTAGAAATACTCAAATACTAGTGATGAGCAAATCAATCAATCTGCAAATATGATTGAGTTTGTTGGCAACAGTTGACCATATAGATTGATAAGCAATTTAAATAGCAATCATTTAGCTTCCCCAGATCTCCCTGATTCCGTTAGACTCATCAAACCAGAAAGACATCATGAATATAGAAAGAAAACCTAGGTACAGATGTTCACTTAAATTGACTACCATTCTTCTATCATTTCTAGGTACTGGTGCCTTGTGCAAGGACAACAATAAATTAACACACTAGAAAACTGAGACCTATTTCAGTAATCAGAAAGAACATAGAATAGTATAGGATCCAATCCCTAATCCAACAAGGTTAACAATGGAGGCTTTAAATATTTTTACAGATCCAACGAAAGTGTCCTAATTAGAGTATAAAACTTGTTCAAACCACAGCAAAGCTCTATCCAACTTGTACCACTAACAGCATGATAACTAGAACATACAAGCCTACTGTAAAGTGAAAGAAAACAGGAAGAAAAATAGAAAAACAACTTATGGTAAGTATCACAATCACTTCAGATTCATGAAACTAAAGCTCACCTCAATGGCAACATCAAGCTGTAAAAGAGCAGGAACTGGTGAACCAAGAGGTATTATGACTCCTGCTCTTTCTCGAGTCTTGTGATCCAAGACCTCTAACTTGAAAAGAAGAATCTCCAACCTGAATTAACAAGCATATTTGAATGGTTAAAAGCAATATAACAGCAATAATATGCAGGCAACAAAAACTAAATATTAGTATACCAAGTTACAAATATGACAGTATGTGATCATCTCATAAATGAGTTACATGATTACATCATAAGGTTGGTTTTGATAATGATATGTTTAAGCTGGTTCAAATTATAAGTTGGTTACAAATACATGTCCTTGCATTTACACGAACATCAGAGAGTAGATACAAGTACCAGCATCATCTAATATAAAAAAACAAAAAAACTGTTGTCACTAATATTTTATTAAAAATAATGATTCAACAACTGCTTTAAAGTTACTAATGAACCATTTCAACATCATGGATGCCAACCTCAATATGGAAAACCAAATATCGACAATGACGATGATAAATGGTCTGCAACAGGTCCAAATGAAAAATGACATAAAAGTGACATGACATCTCTGCTTATGGAAAGCAGATAATAGAACTGCCCACTACTGTTATTACTGATCATAAAAACATTTATGCTTATTTGATTCTTAAGTTAGAAGAATCTGCATCTAAATTTCCAAGTTTTTGTTTTTTGTTGACAGGGTACATGACATCTCTACTAATGGAAAGCAGATAATAGAACTGCCCAATACTATTACTGATCATAAAAACATTTAAGCTTATTTGATTCCGAAGTTAGAAGAATCTGCATCTACATTTTCCACGTTTTTGTTTTTTGTTGACAGGGTACATGCCATTAAAGTGCCACGACATCTCTATAATAGAAAGCAGATAATAAAACTTCCCAATACTATTACTGATCATAAAAACATTTAAGCTTATTTGATTCTGAAGTTAGAACTAAAGATCTGTCTGAAAATAGACCTAAACTCTGAAAGAACCATCGCTGTTCAAAAATCACATTAAGATTTATAAATTTGGATTCCCATACTAGAAGAACATGCAAGTACACCTGAAATTAATCATCAGTATTTAACAGATACGTAACACCTATCCAAAGCAAAGGAGCACCCATGTTGTTAAGGGTGGCGCCACCGCGGCAGCCATAGAGGAAGAGCACAGAAGAGTACAAACAGAACATGTCCATAAACTGATAAATTTTATTTTTCATGTGTAAATTTAACATCTTAACCAACAACTAGGGGAAAAAATTATGTTACTTTTCAGCTGTAAGAATCTGTCTTTCATTGTTGAACTCTTGAAGCCAATCCTCGTCCTCATTGTCCAGGTCGTACTCAACAAACTCTCCAATTTCAGCCCGGGCTGCAGATAGTATAAGAAATCCCATTAGTTTTAAGCTACTAATATAACAAAATACTTCATATATTTTCCAAAATGTTACAAAGCAACGAACCTCCCCTTCCACGTAAATAAGATGTTGGTTGACCAAAGGTTGGGGTATAATCAATTTCATATGTATCCACGATATCAAACTGTGGAGTAGGTATTTCGGGAGTATATTTCTTAGTGGGCGTTGCTGGAACCTGTAATACAACTATTCTGTTAGGACTTGAGAGTAAAACACATACCCAATCAGTGTAAAATAGACCAGGTATCTGAAAATCATGGATGACCAAGTCCTGTATGATACATTCAAACGCAATCATCATCTAACAACACTGATTCTACCTCCTTAGTCACATAGAATTGTCAATAAGGATGTTGAAGTGTTGCAGCAAGATTTCAATGCTTGATTTTGTCATCATTTCTTGGTTATACAGTATAGGCTATACAAGACATTGCCAATCTTCCTGCGCAATATTTTTTCCTAAGATGGTGTTCGGTAAAATAAAAATTGAAATTAAGGGTTAATACTTAACATTAAGAAAGTTAAGAAAAATAACCTTGTTGGCAAAACAAATAAGTGATAACAATCAATTCCACCTACCAAATTCACATAGCGGATAGAAGTTTAAACATTATCTTTATATCTGATTTCCAGTGTAATTTCACTTGTAAGTGAAGTTATCAAAGTATGAAGAACAGGAAATGAACAAAATTTGGTTTTTATTGTGATTTTATTTTCTTATAGCGGTGATGGATAAGTAGCATCGAGAGCATTCATGCAGAAACTGGAAGTATGTATCACAGTTAAATGTCAAAGGGAACAAAGCAGCTGCAATTAGTACTGTCAGAGAATAGAAAAGGCCATCCAGATGAAGTACATTACCTCATTCTCAACCTCAGAAGTAAGTCGGAATATACTTGAATTACGTGTTGAGGTAATATTATCATCATCTTCAAATTCCTTAACAGATTTAACAATGGGAAGCTTCTTATGAATGTCGAGAGGACGAGGCCTAAATGACAGCCTACTCATGTCCGCTCATCTCCCAGTTGAATCAAATCTTTTTCTCATCAGTTATATCACTCCCATTCCCCTTCCAAATGAGCAATCACCAATGACAATAACCAATAAAATTTAACAAATCTCTCCACCTAACGAATATCAAATTACTACGTCCAGACCAACCAGCTACTAACTCAATAACCAAATATCAGATTCACAATCAAAATTCAACCTTTGACAAACTACTCAGAAGCTTACGCATTTCAATGTCCAATACCACGAAATTACCTGCACAAACAAAACAAAACGGGAAACTAAGCTCACGCATGAGTGTAAAGCTTCCGCAAAGATAGAAATTTGAAATTTTGAAACCCTAGAAGTACACAAATTTGAGCTCCAACGTAGTAAGAAACACGAATCAATATCTTTCCTAACCCAAGTTAGACAAGATATTGAATTTCATGACAATTTAAGTGATGCCGTAATTATAAGAAAACGAATCCAATTGGTACCCTAGAAGTTGAGAAAACCCAAACAGAAGACACTAATTAATCAAAACCCTAAATTCAATAAGCAAGATAAACTCACAATTGGCGCCCTAATATTTTACACGATCCTAGGTTTACGTATTTGAGCAACAAAACCCGCCTTTTCTTTTCAAATAAAAACAAGAAAAGCCTTCCGAAACTCGAGGGGAATCAATAAAAAAACACCGGAGAAAAGATTTGGACAGTTAAATATGAACTAGGTTTAACGAATTAGCAAGAGAGTTATCAAAAGGGGGGGAAAATTGGGCTAACGAGTTACAAAGTTTCGAATCGGTGCAAACTCGGACGATTTAGGGTTTTGAATCGAAACGAATGAAGGAGGGAAATAAAACAAACAAGGGTTTGTAATAGAGATTGGAAACGATGAAGATATAAAAAATAGGGTTTGAAGTTTGAAGAAGGAGATTTCAGAGAGAATCAAAAGATGTTTGATTTTTTTTAGGTTTTCAGGGTTCGGAAAAACGAGGGAAGAAGAAGAAGAAAGAAAATATGGGAGGAGCACGAGTACTTCTTCTCTAATGTCTTCTTTCCTTTCTATTCTCTCTTCATGCAGTGGGCTTCGAATTCGATGTACAATGTCGTATTTTCACCGTATAAGTACTTTAATACTACCTCCGTTTCAAAATAAAAATTACTATTACTTTTTCATTTTAGTCTATTAGACTAAAATGAAAAAATGATATTAACTTTTTTTTTAAAACGGAAGGAGTAATACGTATTCGAACATTTGTTTGTTTTTTTACAGGGATAGTCAATTGGGATTTGTATAGACTTTTATAGATTTTTATTTCTAGTGACTTCCGGAGACTCTCTGGAAGTATAGAGATTTTTAGTGATTTCAAAAGAGATTTCCAGTGGTTTTAAAAGAGAATTGTAGAGAGTCTCTGAGACTTGTAGATACAAATCTAATGGATTTCTAGAGAGTTTATGTGATTTGTAGAGATAAAAAGATTAAAATATCTAATCATAAATTCAAAACATCTACCAACCTTTTTTATTATGCACGTTACACAATTAACACAAGTATCATGAACACTTTTTTATTATGCACGCTACAAGCACATACCTTGAATATCGGGCGAATCTCGACCGTATCGGCCGATACGATGATATTTGAAGATTCGTCGCGCTCTTGAAGCGATACCTTAAATATCGTCGTTATCGTGGCCGTAACGGCCGATATTGACCACATAGTACAACACATAAGTTACCTCCAAGTTGACCATGGCATAAGAAAATCAATAGTTCTTCACCAACCCTGCAAAATCCCAAATGAACATCTGAATAATTGAATCAAAAATAAGTCGGATGATACATGACATTCATAGTCTAGATCATATCAGGTTCAAAAAAATATCATGGATGGTGGGTGTAAAAACTACTCCGTAGGAATTGGTCTACATCTTGCACGAGTTGACAATATCATCAACCAATATCATAGATGATGTTCTTGATTCCTCTTTAACTGATTGTGAACTAAACCAAGTGTGTGGCATTGGCATCGTATGCAAAACTTGCTCTTATAATAAAGTTATCTTATGCTGTATTCAATAAATATGTTATCTATATGGGATTATGTGGCTTTCTTGCCGTCATCAAAGACCACCTAAATTGGGAATTTCTTGATATGATCAAGCATCCCTGTTGAATGATACAGTACTTGGTTTGGTCGTAAAATCAATATCATTTTTTCGGACTTACTAGTTTTGCCATTACTATTTTTTTGAACGGTTAGTTCTCGGCATTATTACATAGTCTTCAGTAGACAAATTTGGCTAATTCATAAATATACCATCTTTTTAGTCTTTACTTGGACTTTAGGTTATGTAGTGTTGGACTTGGTGTCCCAAAAGGTTAATTTGAGCAAAAATATTTTATCAACAGTAATCAGCCAGAGTCAGGCGTTAAGAATCGAGATGCCCTATTCTTTAAAAACATGAATTATTTTTCACGTAGTAAAGCCGATGTCATGGGGTTAGTATGCAACCAGTTCAAAACTCGTCAAAATAAGTCAAAATAAATTAAAAAAAGCTATTGTAATTTAGATATAAGATGTTCTTATATACTATATTATTGACTATAGATATAAGACATTTGTTACTAACCACTGTAATTCAAATACAAAATATATTTTTTTGTGCATGCTAACTCTCTTATTTATTATATTATTTACCATAGATATAAGACATTTGGATTATCCAAATTTTCAAGTCTCTCAAAATATCACCTATAAGGGAGAGATTTCACTCATGCCTATTTTCATCCAAAAAGTCTCCCAAAATCCCTATAAGTAACAAATCCATGATTTTGAAGTCTTAATCCAGTAACAAGAGTGTTTGAGTGACTTCTAACAAATCTTAATCCAATAACAAGAGAGTTTGGAAGAATTTAAAAGACTTGGAAAAAGTCTCTATCCAATAAAAGAAGAGTTTGGGAGACTCTCTGGAAATCTCAATTGAATAACAACCTATTTCAGAATTCTCTGTAAGTCATTATAAATCCCAATTGACTACTCCCATGTTAGTGTTTTCTAAATATGAAACTAATAATTCGGTGTGTGTCAGCGTAGCTTGAATTTGTAGGCTTCAACCTGATATTGTGAGACGTGTAATTTTCTATCATACTTTTGGAATCATAAGTGGGCGTACAAGACGAGGAACATGTGATAGGGTCAACATCAGAGTTATGTACCTTTTTTTTCTTTTACTGTGGACAATTGAAGAGAGGGAAAACATAGGGAGAGGGGGTAAAGGAGGGAAATTATAGCGTTTTTTTTTTGTTTTTGTGTTGATTTAGTAGATCTGGTTTGGATATCAAGGACGATGAATAGCCAATGACTCAACGGGAGTGCGAATATGACGTCTCACCGTTGGAAGTCATCACCCTCACTCTTTTTTTTTTATTTTTTTTTCTTCTACTTGTTTTATCGAAAGACTAAATTTTCATAACTCGATATAATCTAGTACATAGTCCAAAGTACAAAAACTCATTAAAGAATATTATTTTTTTATCTTTTTTATGGAAAGCTAGGTTGAGGTTCAAAAATAAAATAAATCTTATTCATATGTCCAAAATATTTTATATCATTATCACACCCATAGTTTTTAAAAGTTATATATAAAAAAAAAGACACAATTACCTTTAATATGTTCTACTTATATAATAAATGAATTTTAGATTTTCTCTCGTATAACTCATTATGCATCATATTTTTACAGAGATATAATTGGCAAGCACATATATAACATATCTAATAAACCGTGCCTTAGAATTTTATAAATTTTATTTCGTTGGAAAGCTTTTAAAGAGATCTACATAACTAGTGCAAACACCAATATCAAATTTAGATTTTTTTACGAATAAGTTAAAGGTGATTGTTCTTTTAGGCACGAACTTCAAAAATTGGATACATAAACGAGAAAAGATGCATAACACATTATGCAGACACCACAAAGGATGCATAACACATTATAAAGTCATATTTTGGTTCATGCATTCACTAATTTGGTTATGCAACCACTAAAACGATGTATATGCCTTAAAAACAACATTCCAATAAAAAAACGGATGCCTAACGCATTATGCAGTCAATTTTCTCGATTGCAGGACATGTTATGCAAACATTTTTGTTAAGCATCTATTTTTTAATTGATTTCAGTGTTAACAAAAAAAGTTGATACACGTTATGCATCCATTTTTGCAGTTGCATAATAGATTATGCAACAATTTTCTTTATTTCATTGGTAACAAAAAAAGTGTTTGCATAATGTGTTGTACATCCATGTTCTCAACTGCATAACATGTTATGTAGACTTTTTTTTTTCTGATTTCAGTTATAACAAAAAAGTTGTTACATAATGTGTTATGCAACCATTCTTCCCAGATGCATAACAGGTTATGCATCCATTTTCTCGGATGTATTCCAGGTTATCCAATCATTTTGTAGCTGCGTAACAGACTATGCATCTATTTTTGGTTAATTTCAGTGGTAACAAAAAAATTGTTGCACAATGTGTTATACAACTATTTTTGTAGTTGCATGAAAGGTTATGTAACCATTTTTGTAGATGCGTAATAGATTATACAGCCATTTTTTGGTTGATTCCAGTGCAAACACCATCAAGGTTTAATGAATTAATAAAAATAGAAGAGGTCAAGGTTTAAAACGATAAAAACGAATAAACATACCACGGATTCAAAAAAACACAACATTTATGACAAAAAAAAACCATCCTTCCATGTAAAACACGAAGTTAAGTCTCTATAAAATTAAAATTGTTGTTGCATAACAATCATTTTAAACACATGAACAAAAAAAATTTACTACATAATGTGTTATGCAACCAATTTCTCGAACCATGTTAGCGACCGCATAACAGATTATGCAGTCATTTAAACACGTTAAAAATAAGAAATGAAAAGAAAGCTTGAAAAAAAAAAAAAAACTTACAATTACATGAATAATAAGGTTTACAAATTACCAATAAAAAATTACAATTATTAGGTCATCGCCAACACAATAATAAATCAAATGAAAAAAAAAAAATATGTAGCCTACTTGGCAAATGTGAGGACCATGGCATGCAACATTTACACATAGAGGTTTAAAACTTGAGCATTGTAGCTCCACTTGATGACTCAGAGGCAAACACTTGTTGATTAGCCTTTATCGGTCCTTGATTGGTAGAATAGTTCCTGAAAAATACAAAATATACATATATTCATGACTAAATGGTATAGGGAAAATGGTAAAAAATAATAATTTTAATAGCAACATGTAAAATTTTTGGTAATGCATGATGGTGATATTAACTTTCAAATCGAGAATGAATTATGGAACAATGTTCTCTTTGACTAAAGCAACTGCACATCTAACCTTTCCAAAGTGGATGATTCAATGTGTTGAATTAGTTATTTTTCACAAGAAATGATACATTTTAAAACAATCCTAGCACATGTTACACAATATAAGGGCTCACCACCCTTGTTAATGTTAGAGAGTTTACATCAAAAGAACTTGATGATTGTTGCATGTTTAATAGGATCAGTATAGAGCATCATATACCACATGGTCTCGCAGAGGCTACCATCAAAGGTTATAGATGGTGTCTAAGGCATAGGTTATGCGTACCAACCTTCCTATAACTACTTGTGGGATATGCAATATCATAGGAATCTTCACTTATTCGTTTTAGAACCCACAATTAGTCAACCATTTTTGCGTACCAGTTGGTAACTGGATAAAACCTGACATTTGTATTCCATATATGTTCCATTACGAACCCATATCGTACTATAATGGGCCATTAAAACGATTAAGTAGTTATGTTGGATATGGATTCCCAACAATTATTCGTATTTTGAAACCTTTGGCAGGAGATCTCTTAACCGCTAGATTTACGGATCGTCACTTTGATGGGACAGTCTTCTCTTCGCTCGGGGGAGATAAGAAAAAAGATTTCATAAGGGAACGATATGAATGGTCGTGGTATGTTCCCACTCTGTCTCATATTGATTCTTGTACTCCACAAATGTAAATGTGAAGTGAAAAGAATAACCGATTTTCAGAAAATACACTGATACCGGTAAAGTGACAAGAGCATACATATCAGATGCAAATATGCCTGCGAGGTTAAAAATCCTCAGTAAGAGGTACACCATAGACTAAAGTGTTGCAACTACACTTGGTGGAAGTGTAGTTGAGGTCGTGGCTCCATAAAGGAAGATGGAGAGACCACCAGGTTCGATCAATACTCACTTAGAAAGGAAGTAGGTGAGTAAGGCATAACCTAATTCATATCATCAATGAAATCATCTCATTAAATTGTCTATGATTGTGTCCATGAATCAAACTGAAGGACGCTCTGAAGTTTAATGATTCTAGAGAATAATAAATCCTAAAGGATTATGAGAAAATACGCACGAGTCAATGGAAAGATCATGCGAACATAGTGATGATTATTATTTCTATATACACTTGCTCAGATAAATAGAGCACGATGAGATCGAACCATGCTCCTTGTTGCTAACTAGAGCATATTTGGCCTACACAATCCAGGTAGAACTTGGTTCTTTGAAAAATATACCGGCATTTGGTGTGGTAGTGCTAACCAACCAAGTGAAAAGTCTATGAGATATACATGGTTATTTATCGCAGAGCGCAGTGAGAAGAATGAAGTCTTAAAGTATAAAGACTCGCCTTGTGGCACGAGGTTTTTCACAAAGCCCTTAATTGTTTACTTTGTTGTAATGAACTTTACAACGTTTTGTTATTTAGTTAGCTTGGTAGTTTTAAAAAGACTTAAAATACAACATTTATATGTATTACATATCTCTATATGGATTATGAGATAAAGATACTTACAAAAGTGTCTGGTTAGCTTTTTTCTCCCAAATCAAATGACTCTAAACCACGGAGTGCGTTTAGCAATAGATTGGAACGCTCACTTATGGATTGTAATAATCTGGTGGATTTGGTATACCCGTCTAGGTGGCTATTTGATTAGGAAGGGATAAACAAGTAAGGTATTTTTCCCTGCGTACTCACAATGAAAGTTTCTTATTTGGAATTATAGCTATCTATGTCGATTGTACATACATGGTATGTACTCTGAATGAAATAAGAGATTTTACAAGCTGCTTAAAATTCAAATTTAAAATATTTTTTTTGGGAAACTCGATCGAACACCGAGTTTGTGGTATATTAATCCACCAGTTTGCATATGTCCAAAGTTGTTAAGCAATTTAACAAGGACATGCATCCTGCTAGCACTCTCATGATTAGTTGAGGTCCAAATGTAAGTAAATGACCATTTCGTCTAAAGGAAGATGGCGAAGATATGTTGGGAGATGAAATTCCCATATCTAAGTGCAATTAACGCGTTGTTGTACTTAGCATAATGTACTCGACCAAATATTTCATCCTCAGTGAACTTGTTAGCTAGATATAGCTTAGCGCCGATGCAACGTCTTTGGAATGGTATAATGAATGTAATTATATACTTAAAAGGAACCATTGACATGAGTTTGTTTTATCCATGCAAAGACATAAGATGAATGCTAAAGGAAGTACAATCTAACAGTTGTTGATTATGAAGGTGCAATAATCTTTTCTCCCACGAAAGTAATCAGGGGGGGACATGACTGACTTATTTACTAAGTTATTACCTTTATTCACTTTTGGAAAACATATGACTAAAGGAATTATCTAGAAGCTCCTCTGGATGAAATCAGGGGGAGGATCCAAGGATATGATGTCGAAATATTTTACTTCGAAATATGAAGTTGTGTTGTACTCTTTTTTCCTTCGACCGAGATTAGTTTTTTCCACATGGTTTTTGTTAATCGACAAGGTTTTTAGTGAGACAACAACATCTACAGTAGGTACATGCCAAATGTTAAAGACCTGCACATCACATTGATATTACTGAACAATATCAGAATCAAAGAAATGAAACACGATAGTTTGTTAAGGAAACCACTTTCGGAATCATCACAACAAAGCAAGGAGTATCACAACAGTTTTCAGCACAAGTCAACTAGTAGTAGTGTTATTACTATTACACATCAATACTGGGTTTTCACCAATCACCCATGAGACGTAGAAATGATACTATGTATGGGTGTTTAGCAAATGCATATTTCTAGACTATTGCGTTGTACTCTTTTCCCTTCATCAAAGTTTTATCCCACTGGGTTTTTCCCTTGTCAAGGTTTTAACGAGGCAATATATACGAGTCCAACTTTGTTATAAGTTTTCTTAATATTGTACTCTTTTTCCTCAGTTCGGGCTTTGTACCTTAGGGTTTTCTTCGCGAGGTTTTAATGAGGCAATAGACTTAGACACATTGGTCATCAAGGAGAAAACTACGTGTGAATGACTACATCTGAAGAACTATATTCCAAATACTACATGTGAAGCACTACATATGAAGCAATATTAGTGGACCGCACAAGGGAAAGTGTTGTAGGGCCTTGGGCCCATATGTGTATGTCCCCATATAAATATAACTAGAGTTTACATCATAACGTGTATATATATATATATAGAAGCTTAAACCCATGTAATATATAACTATTTTCTAATGAATAAAAGTTTTCTTTTTTCGTTCTTCCATATTCTAGTTATACTACAATAGCTTCTTATTTATAACACTAATTGCGTTTTCCCCTTTCTCCTCTCTCTTTTCTCCTAAAATTTCTCTCCACCACTATTCGATGGCTTCTGGCTTTGGTTTTGGCAAATATACGTTCTCCCTTAGCCATGATGCATGAACCTTTAGATAAACAAAAATAAATTAAAACTGGCAGTACGCGTGACTGATCATAAAAGGAAAAAATTGTCATAACGTAAGTGAAGGGAGTCTTTAAAGCACGGGGTAGGAAAGTCTTCATGGAGCACATGGTGGGGAAAAACTGTTAGGTTCATGTTTTCCACTAGGTGTGGACGATCTGTTGGTGTCTTATTTCCACATTAAACATTGTACACATTAAGTCAATCGTGGATCATGCCCGTAAAGACCTCCCTGGCTCCCTATACAAATCAAATAGGGGTGAATGACCATCTTTAGTCCACAATCCACGTTCGTCTTCTCCTTTTCTATATGCAAATGACAGTTTTTTTTCATTTTAGTTATTATTTTGTTACCTTATTTGACTCTAAATTTTACTGTTTATGGTTTAGGAAATACGTCGTTCTCTTACCGGTGGAGACTGTGAGCCATACAATTCCTAGCCATGTCATTCAGGTGTGATGTCTCCAAAATCCAAATAGCACTAAGAAATAAAAAAAGGATGTCTCTATAGCACTCAAGAAATATTCCATCTTTTAATTTGCTTACTAGGAATCACTCAGTAGACAAATAAGTTTTTGATGAAGGATGCGCAAAGCTCCATCAACGCGGCAATTTCATTTTTCATTTTGATCCATTTTAAGCTCTATTTGGCATTTGTAAGTCAGCATAATTGTTTTGATATGGTCTGCCCATCCATGTATCAAGTAGGAGGAATCCAATCCATATCCACATCTCTTTCCCTCTTGTTCTCCCCTTTGATCACGAAGCTTATCTGCAACATCATGCAGTCCCAATAGCCCATTAGACCCTCCAACCATTCCCTCTGATAAAAAAAGTCACACCCCCTGCTGCACGGTACAACCACTAAATTTCTAATGAGTGTTAGACACTGCAAGAATAATTGGGTTCGACCCCAAAAATACGCCAGAGATACTTTATAAGTTATTTCTCATGCATGTGGCCACACTCCACTAATCGCACAATCAGTCGTCCATAACACCTGGTGTTTTCATACAAATCCTAATTAAATACTCGGTGTTTTTAGGATTTCTAATTATCCTCAGTGAGTCAGTCAGTGAATGGGTCAATAACCGCCTTAAAACCCGAATACTTTTCATTATAAAGTCAACTTTTAGTGGACTTTTTATTTTTTATAGTGGGGATCTTTTTTCTGTCTTTGTTTCTTTGTTTTCTTTCTTTTGGTCTGATTTTAGTGGAGGATTCAATCATCTAACTCTGTTGCTTCTCAAAGTGGGCAACTAAAACTCTAACAAACTTGTTTCAGAAAATTCCACAAGTTTATAATATGCGTTTTAACTGTAATCCACATGTGTATTATCCTCATCTATAAATAGAAAGCCACACATATATATGGATAGATATATTTATATATGCAGAGACAGCTAGAAGTAAAAATTATAATTAGACACGTTAAATTTTTAGAGAGAAATGAGTATGTTTTGTTTTTCCAGATTATTTCTTCTCTCAATAAGAAGTATTACCATACTTCTTTTATGTATTGTTTGTTGTAGTTCTTTAGAGGTTTCAACTTATGAGAAGGAAAGAGTAATGTCAAAAGATAGTTATTTCCATGTTATGAAAAGAAGCTCCCTTTTGAAAGATGCATTGCTTGATTGTTCATCTACTGCTACTTCTTCTTCTTATACCACTTCCATGCAAGGTTATATACATACTTCACTCAAACTATATTCTTTTCCCACTTTTTCAGTCATCGTTAAGTTTACAGTGATTTCTTTAGTAAAAATACTTATGCTGATGCACATTTTAAATACAAGGAATACCATCTGTCGAAAGCGATACTCACAGCAAAATCTCACATCTCATTCTTTGCTTGTAGAGAGTCTCATCCTTGCGTGAATTGTTTGGAGAATATATGATATGATCCATACTGAGACAAATAAAAAGCTCAATTTCCCAAATTTCTAAAATATTAAGCATACAAGGATATGTAAAAACTTAACAACGGGTGTATATGTTATGTATGAACATGTTTTTATTTTTTTTGCTGGATGAAAGAATGAACATGTCAAAGATCTAATTTTTAATTAACCTTTCAAAATCTTTCTGTAAAATTGCAGTACTCCCCAATCCAGAGGTTCAAATTCATCGGGTATTAGATAGAAATTCCTAGAAATGGAGTCATCAAATCGGTATTTACGAAGGTTGATGTTTTGTGTGGAGATCTTCTCATATTTCTCATGTATTCTCTCTTAAAATATCATCTCCATGTTAGTTTCACCGACATGTGTAGATAGTGTTGGGAAATAAAAATGATATTACTAAAATTAATAGTTTCTTACTTAAATTAATTTTTGTTACTTTAATTAGCTTGATGGGTGCTAGGATCACTAGTCCAAACTTGGGTGGAATTAAAGCCATCCATTTTCACTTCTTAGTGAATGAGAAACCTTTGATTATCCCACATTGGGCAAACCAAGGAGGAAGTTCATGCATATTACCACATATGTTCTATATAAGGAAAAGAACTAGTGGATTGGATATGGACTTGGGAAATGGACTAGTGGGCAAATGCATACATGTACGGTGCTTCGCACCGCAGGCCGCGGGCTTGCGGAGCTTGCGTGTGCTTTTGCGTGTGTCTTGGTGCGACCCTTGGTGCGACCCTTGGCGTGAGCCTTGGCGTGAGCACGTTTTTTACAATACAAGATGCTGAATGAAAAATCTGTAGTTGACCAATTTCTGGAGTTGCAGAAAATTATTAATGAAATCATTGCTGAAGGTATGACTATCTCTGAAAACTTTCAAGTATCTGCTGTGATTGAAAAGTTACCAAGTTCATGGGCCGAATACAAGAGAAGACTAAGGCATGAAACTGGTGAGATTACTATGATAGAACTGGGCAAGAAAATACAAGTTGAAGAGTTCTGTGTACAAAGGACAAGAATGTCTCCTCTGCAAGAGACATGTCAAACAAAGCTCATATGATCGAACACAAGTTTGCTTCACTCAGTCTGGACCACAACAAGCGGAAGCCTAGCCCTCAAGGAAAAGGTAAATTTTAAAAACCAAAGTCTGCTATTGGTAAGATTAAGGGAGCTTGTTATGTCTGTGGTGTGTCTGGCCATATGGCAATGCATTGTAGAAAACGCAAAGATGCGAATTTTAAGAAACAAAATGTAAACTTGGCTGAAAGTAGTAAAAATGAATTTTCTGGCACGGTGTCTGAGGTTAACTTAGTTACCAATGTGAGAGACTGGTGGGTAGACTCTGGAGCTACCAAACATGTCTGCGGAAGCAAGGATATGTTCACCTCCTACCAGACAGTAGGAGAAGGAGAAAAACTCTATATGGGTAATTCTTCTGCAGCACAAGTTGCAGGAAAAGGAAAGGTTTCGCTGAAGCTTTCTTCTGGGAAAATCCTCACATTGAATGAAGTGTTACATGTACCAGACATCTGCAAGAATCTCGTTTCAAGTGGTGTGCTAGATGACAAGGGTTTTAAAATTGTTTTTGAGTCCGGAAAAGTGATTATCACTAAGGTAGGGACTTTGTGGGAAAGGGCTACAAGGCTGAGGGCCTTTACAAATTATCTGTAATCTCTACTGAAATTAATAAAGTTGATTCTTCTTATGTTGTTGTCTCATTGAATATCTGGCATGGTAGACTTGGTCATGTAAATTATAATTCAATGAACAAATTGGCAAAATCTGGCTGCATTCCAAAATTAAATTTGGAATATGAACATAAATGTGAAGTCTGTGTAGAATCAAAATATGCAAAGAAGCCTTTTCAGAAAAATGTCCACAGAGTTTCTAATCTCTTAGAGTTAATTCACTCTGACTTAGTTGATATGAAATCAATCCAAACCAGAGGTGGAAAAAAATGGTTTGTTACCTTCATAGATGACTGTACTAGATACTGTCATATCTACTTGCTTAAAGGAAAAGATGATGCTCTTGAGGCATTTAAATTATATAAATTAGAAGCAGAAAACCAGATGAGTACCACCATTAAAACTGTAAGGTCTGATCGTGGGGGTGAATACGTAACTCCAATAGGAGAATTTTGTGCGCAACATGGCATTATTCATGAGGTAACTCCTCCTTATTCACCACAATCTAATGGTGTGGCTGAACGGAAAAACCGAACCCTTAAGGAGATGATGAATGCCATGTTAATCAGTTCAGGACTACCGGCGAACTTGTGGGGGGAAGCCGTCCTCTCAGCTTGCTATATCCTGAACAGAGTGCCCCTTAAAGGAACATAAAAAACACCGTATGAATTATGGAAAGGCAAACAACCCTCTTATGGATACCTCAAAGTGTGGGGGTGTTTAGCCAAGGTCTCTATTCCTCCACCTAAGAGGACTAAAATAGGACCTAAAACCGTTGATTGTGTCTTTCTAGGATATCCCGAGCACACCACTGCCTATAGATTTATGGTCGTGAGTTCCGATAACTCGGAAATTGGTGTGAACACCATTTTGGAATCTAGAGATGCTTCATTTTTTGAAAATATTTTTCCAATGAAAACTGAATCTCGCGTGATACGTGTAGATCCTCTAGATGTCCCTTCTTCTAGCCATTCATTACCGGTAGAAGAAGATGAATCTGTTTATGAGCCAAGAAGAAGTAAAAGACCTAGATTAGAAAAATCTTTTGGGCCAGATTTCATTACCTGTTTAGTTGAAACTGATCCACAAACCTATAAAGAGGCCATGACTTCGTCTGAAGCTCCATGGTGGAAAGAATCCACTATTAGTGAGATGGATTCTATTATTCAGAATGAAACCTGGGAAATAGTAGATTTACCTCCAGGGAGCAAAACCATAGGTTGTAAATGGATCTTTAAGAGAAAACGTAAGGTTGATGGAACCGTGGAAAAATATAAAGCTAGACTTGTAGCTAAAGGCTATAAACAAATAGAAGGTGTAGATTTCTTTGACACTTATTCACCTGTCACTAGAATAACTTCAATTAGGTTGCTAATTGCAATTGCTGCAATCCATAACCTAGAGATACATCAAATGGATGTAAAAACTGCATTTCTAAATGGTGAACTAGATGAAGAAATTTATATGGATCAACCCGAGGGCTTTGTGGTGAAGGGTTATGAAAAGAAGGTGTGTAGACTTAAAAAGTCTTTATATGGCTTGAAACAAGCACCTAAACAATGGCATGAAAAATTTGATCATGTAATGTTCTCTAGTGGTTTTAAAATAAATGAAGCTGACAAATGTGTTTACACTAAATCTGTCAATGATGCTTGTGTGATGGTATGCCTGTATGTTGATGATATGCTTATACTAGGTACAACCTTAGAAATCATTAATTCCACTAAGAACATGTTGAATGAGAACTTTGATATGAAAGACTTAGGTCCTGCTGATGTAATCCTAGGGATGAAAATTAGAAAGGAGTCTAATGGATTCAGTCTCAGTCAATCTCATTATGTTGAGTCAGTTCTGAAGAAATTTAACCAGTTTGATAGTAAACCTGCAAGTAATCCTTTTGACCCTTCCTGTAGACTCAAGAAAAACAAAGGCAATGGAGTCTCGCAACTTGAATATTCACGTGTCATAGGAAGTCTGATGTACTTAATGAATTGCACGAGACCAGACATTGCCTATGCAGTGAGTAGACTAAGTAGGTATACCTGTAATCCAGGACAAGAGCATTGGGATGCACTTTTCAGAGTGCTGAGGTATCTTAAATACACTTTAAACTTTCGGTTAAGTTATGAGAGATACCCTGCTGTTCTGGAAGGATACTGTGATGCAAACTGGATAGCAGACTCAGAGGAGTCTAAGTCTACGAGTGGATACGTTTTCACTTTAGGCTGTGGATCAGTGTCTTGGAAGAGTTCCAAACAGACCTGTATCGCTCGATCCACTATGGAATCCGAGTTTATAGCGTTAGATAAAGCATGAGAGTAAGCCGCTTGGCTAAGATGCTTTTTAGAAGACATTCCTCTCTGGCATAGGCCTGTGCCAGCTGTATCTATACATTGTGATAATCAAGCTGCAATAGCTAATGCTAAAAACAGCAACTATAATGGAAAATCTATTCATATAAGGAGAAGACACAATTCTCTAAAACAACTAATCTCAACTGGCGTTATTTCTGTTGACTTTGTGAGGTCTAAGGAGAATATCGCGGACCCTTTGACGAAAGGCTTGTCCAAGGAGGTAGTTAGTAATGCATCGAGGGGGATGGGACTTAAGCTCATAAATTAAAACTTGCCATGAAGGATACTCAACCTTGCTGACTGGAGATCCCAAGATCAAGGTTTTGAATGAGACAACTAATTTGTGGTGGGTAAAAATTAAACACTATCAGAGAATTATTTTCTCTGTCCCTTCCCTATGGTGTAGACGTGATAGTGTGACTGCAAGTGAGGATGACTTAGAGTAAAGTCTTAATGAGTTCTATAGTTTCAATTTAAGATTGAAATGAGGTGTAGCAGTTAACACTCTTGATAGAACTCACCTATCTGAATGAGGAAGTGGGTCGCTTCCTATGAGAACTGAGCTGATTCTCTAGAGCATTCTGAGAAACGGGATACGTCCAGGGCCAAAACGGACACAACGGCGTGAACTTAACAGCATTTTAAGAGATATCTCGCGTAAGGAGTTATTGAAGAATTACACTAAACGATGGCAGTTCAAGACATCACGTTCACTGACCATCAAGTAGTTCCGGTGCTTCTCACTAAGCAAAGGTTCAATTCCAAATGGTCACCTATTGCTTAAGAGGTATTTCTCATTTTTTCCGATATTCCGATTTTTCGGTTTCATCATTCATGTGGGGGATTGTTGGGAAATAAAAATGATATTACTAAAATTAATAGTTTCTTACTTAAATTAATTTTTGTTACTTTAATTAGCTTGATGGGTGCTAGGATCACTAGTCCAAACTTGGGTGGAATTAAAGCCATCCATTTTCACTTCTTAGTGAATGAGAAACCTTTGATTATCCCACATTGGGCAAACCAAGAAGGAAGTTCATGCATATTACCACATATGTTCTATATAAGGAAAAGAACTAGTGGATTGGATATGGACTTGGGAAATGGACTAGTGGGCAAATGCATACATGTACGGTGCTTCGCACCGAAGCACCGCAGGCGGCGGGCTTGCGGGCTTGCGGAGCTTGCGTGTGCTTTTGCGTGTGTTTTTGGCGTGAGCCTTGGCGCAAGCCTTGGTGCGACCCTTGGTGTGACCCTTGGTGCGAACATTGGTGCGATCCTTGGTGCGACCCTTGGTGCGACCCTTGGTGCGACCATTGGTGCGACCCTTGGTGCGATCCTTGGTGCGATCCTTGGTGCGATCCTTGGTGCGACCCTTGGTGCGACCCTTGGTGCAACCCTTGGTGCGAGCCTTGGCGTGAGCCTTGGTGTGACCATTGGTGTGAGCCTTGGTGTGAGCCTTGGTGTGAGCCTTGGTGTGACCATTGGTGCGAGCCTTGGCGTGACCATTGGTGTGACCATTGGCGCGTGCTTGGCGTGTGCCTGCGAGTGCATACGTGTACCCATCACTGAGAAAACGTTTCTTTAATTTTCTATAAATATTTTACCGTTTGAATTAAATGGAAAATAAAATCATAAATAATTTTTTAATTAAAACAATCTTAACGTTTTGTTTTAATGGGGATTTAATATTTGAAATTAAATTTTCACCGTTTTAAAACTCAAAGGTTTACTTCTCCTATAAAAGAACAACATTGCTAAGATTTTCGTTTACCCCAGTCGCAGCCACTGTCCTGACGACTTTTCACCATCTTCCTGCTTTGTTTTGCGCACTAGTTTTACATTCTTATTTTCATCTTCTGTTAAGTTCACAACGGGCCAACGAGCTTTGCTAGCTGGGTTGGTATCAGGTGATTTTATCCTGAATTCAAGTTTGTCACTGAAAGGGTATAGCAGCATCTTCCTGAAGGTGTACCTGGCAAATATTGAGTTAAGGGCAGTCTGTTGAACAGGCGACTTCACTCTCTGTGTTTGAGTGTGTGTGCATTTTAATTCTAACCCTCCCTTAATCATCTTCAAGTTCTCTGTGTTTGTTTTCTCTGTTACAGGAAGTATATTATACAACAGATAGGGTGTGACATAAATAGGAAGCGGTGAGATTTGAACTAAAAAAAGTAGGTCTGCATTGCAACTTGGAAGCAAAATCCAGTCAAAGCAATGAAAATGTTAGAAAATTCACCACTTAAGCACTTGCTCGCTGATGGTGATGTTACTGACATAACATATTTTTTTTACTGCTCACTCCCCTGGTTAGCTTGTATTCAACTGTACAGCTTCAAAAGTGATTAGCTAGGGTGTCCATGTAGAGATATGTGCTAACACAACTCTAAAAGTATTTATAGTTAAACATATGCGGTACTAATGACCCTCCATTGTGATATCAGGTGCTCAAAGTGATGAATCTCCAATGAAAATAATTCACAGACAACATCACTGCTCAAATTCTCATCAACTCAACCAGAATGAAGAAGATATACCAAAATCTGATGGCAAACACTACAAGAAAAACGGGCTTAAGCGTCTAAAATCTTAGCAAGAGCTCAAAAATTTAATCGCTTAAACAGTTTAAGCGTCTAAAATTGCAACTGCCAGAAATTTTGGCGGCAACAAACATGTGTCCACTATTATTTAGCAACGAAAAAATATACTTAATCGCTAGATCCTTTGTTCAAGTAATTTATAGCAACTAAAATAATGATCATGTAGCTATTTACTTTGAGACACCAACTCGTACCAACAACAAAATAAATTGGTTGGTCAAACCTCTCTCAGCAACTAAGTTTGAGCCACAACCAAATACATTTAATTGCTAGATCCGTTTTTCAAGTAATTTATAGCAGCTAAAAGTTGATCATGTAGCTATTCAATTTGAGACACCGACTCGTAGCAACAACAAAATAAATTGGTTGCTCAAACCTCTCTCAGCAACTAAGTTTGAGCCACAACCAAATATGTTTAATTGCTAGATCCGTTTTTCAAGTAACTTGTAGCAGCTAAAAGTTGATCATGTAGCTATTCAGTTTGAGGCACCGATTCGTAGCAACAACAAAATGAATTGGTTTCTCAAACCTCTCTCAGCAACTAAGTTTGAGCCACGACCAAATATATTTAATTGCTAGATCCGTTTTGCAAGTAACTTGTAGCATCTAAAAAAGTGATCATGTAGCTATTCACTTTGAGGCACAGACTCGTAGCAACAGAAAATGAATTGGTTGCTCAAACCTCTCTCAGCAACTAAGTTTAAGCCACCACCACATGTTAAAAAATGAATTACTTGGTAAAATCTCTCCCAGCAACCAAGTTTAAACCGCTACCATCATTTCAAAAGAAATCAGTTTTTAAAGTACATTTGAGAACTTAATTAGTATTAATCTAACAATCTTATTAGGATTTGTTTAATAAAAACATGAAAACTTGTTCAAATCATTGTTTTCATTCACTATGAGAAAATGTTTGGATGCACAAATTGATTTTTTTTAACATGAGTCGATTAAATTAACTATAATTATAACCAAATATTTTTACAAATCTCACAACCCATATCATTCCAGTCAAACTTTGAAACTTTTAACACTTAGTTCAACAATTTCAATATTAAAACCAAATTTTGTCATATCCTTGCCTTCTCTTAGAAATTAACCATTCCAACATCCAAAAAGATATTTGTTCAACATTTTTCAAGAATTACAACAGTTTGCACATAGATTTTTGTACTAAACATTACTCAAAAAAGAGATTATCATAAATAGTTCAAGAAATGTTATGTTTTTACTTCTAGATTCCAATGTTAGATTTTAAAGATATATGTACATTGAGGTAGTTTATAATTACATGTTATGTTACAGGTCCAAGCTTAAATGCATCTGAAAGTAAAGAAATGCCCTATTTCGGGCAAACAAGACGACATGAAAACTTTGTGCTGCTGGGTATATGCATTTCCTCCTCGTCCGTAACTACTTGTGTAGTCTCCAATTTATCTCTTGAACTGGAATGGTCAAAGTCACCGCAAACGATCTCCTGAGATTTCTTGAGTTCACTATCATACTGTGAAGTTGGACAATCAGAGTCACCAAGCAGGACATCAGGAGATACCTCCTGTTGAATTATCAGTCTGTGAAGTTGTTTTGGGATTTTAGCTGTGACAATTAAGAAAAAGAAAAAAATTAGTAAACAATTAAGCAATGTGGTTCTCCACTTTCACCACTAATAGACCCAACATCTATTCTAGTTCTTAAACCTGCAAACAATGTCATATCCTTGTTGGTCGTATGCCATGTAATATTAGCGTACAGTAATTGAAACCAATGTAAAGCTGGAAGCAATGCATAGTGATAACACTTACACCAATTGAATAAGTTTGAACACATGGCTGTAAATAATAAACTGGAATTCATTGAACATCTTGCAGTTGTAGGAATACAGTACTTTGAACTTTAAAGTTTTAGTCTACCAAGTTAAAAGAACATCTTATAGGTACAGGATTACAAACTGTTGATCATTGAAGAACCTAAGGAAACAACTTTTTTTTCGTTTTTTGTATGCCCAACTACAACTGCTAACCTATAAACATAAACTGCAGAAAGAGTACAACACCGACACCAACTTCTAAACTAAGCAAAAACCCATACTTGCAATTAGTCTCTACTTTTGTTAAGTGGTATATAATGGTTCCCTGAAAGGGAAATTTGAACTGCAATATATCAAAAGGGCATTTTCAAAATCTTACAAAAATAAATGAAGAGTATCAGATCAAAAAATTAATGGTGCTATGTTATGGAAGGAACCCTGAAAAGAAAAGAAAAGAAAAGAAAAGAACATACCTAAAATTCTGGTCTCAGAGAGATTCTTATCTTCCAAAGTGGAGTTAAGGAGGCTTGACTGAATTGGATCGTGTTTCGCCAAGATTATGAACCAGCAGATCTTTCTTAATACCTACACGGAAAATAATTGTCAACAAAGTTCCAAAAGAAACTGAGAAATAATAATGAAGTAAAGAACATACATTACCTGCACCATTTGTGCTGGATCTTCTTTAACATATGGAATATCATATATGGATTTGTAGCAACGGCATTTTTCAAATGATTATGAAGGAAAACAAAAGTAAGGAAAAACAAACTGACCTGAACATTTGGGAATATCCTACACAGGAATGGATGATGGAGTGCAGTCAGGTTCACATAGCAAATGATTATTTTCATGGTTAACATTCATTGCTAGCATCCATGCGCCAATCGTAACATCTTCATTACTAAGCATTCATAAACTGTAATTCCAAACATATTGTTTTGTTAGGACTTGAGACAGTCGACACCAACTGGACAAACCAATTACATATCTTAACAGAAAACCCCTTAGGATAATACTCTAAAAATGGTGGATCGTGACAATTATGTTTCTTATTTGGCAATCTCATAAGGAAGAAAAACTAGTAAGCCAATAAAGATTATTAGCTGTAGTTCAGTTAAACTATTGGGCCCTGCGGTTCCTACCTGAATATAATGAATCTTCAAAATTTGAACTCAAAAGATAGACCAGGTGTGTTAGGTTTCTATAAGTGCAAGCGAGTGCTTTCTTGTTCTTGTTAGCGGATTTCTTTCCTTCTATCAACTGTGCAAGCTAGTGAAAACTACTGCCAATCACTAGAAACACATTAAAGTAGAGGAACAATAAATCATTTCTCAAATTTCAAAGAAACATATACAAGTGGCTAACCATTTAAGCTTTGGGTCAGTGAAAACAGGACCCTTTTTCATGCATCCGACAAAGTTTGAGGGTGAGAACGTTCCTTTTCCAAAAGTAATGAAAGACGATCTGTAAAAAAAAAGATATGAAAATTTAATCAGCATGGATGCAGGGAAGAATTGCAGGACGAAGGCTTCTGTGGTTACAAAAACTGAATAGATTATAGAGAATACTGAAATAACACACCTGGCCTCAAAGTGGTTGAGGTTTCTACCCAGAAGATGCATGCCATATGCCACTAATGCTACATTCCAATTTACACTTACCCTGACATGCCTCACGAATGTAATACAACACCGAAATAAAAATATTGTATCATTCATACAAAATAGTGAATTACCAGTACCAGAACCATAACATTGATTTTCAAAAGAAAACAGAAATTCACAAAGAAAACCTCCAAATCCAAACTACCAGAACCATAACATTGAATTTCAAAAAAAAAAAAAAAAAAACACCTAA
>JAJJMC010018473.1:2361201-2402995 GCA_023531435.1 Papaver californicum | reverse complement strand
TAGACTGGTGATCCTTATGAGTATAAGATATTAATTTTGAACCGTCAGATTGGTGATCCGTATGAGTATAAGATATTAATTTTGAACCGTCAGATTAACGATCCGTATGAGTAGAAGATGTAAATCCTAGAACCGTCCGATCAGCTTGAAATGTTAATCTTGAACCGTCAGTTAAAACCATATTCATTTTACTTATTGACCACATAAGTTTCAATTATTTACGTTTAATACCCTTCTATATAAACACCCTAACCCTAAGTTTCATCACTTCTCCCTTCAACGCCTCCCTCCCTAAACTTCTCCTCCTCCATCGCTGAACTTCTCCGCCTCCATCACTGAACTTCTCTAAACACCACAGCACCTCTTATCCTTTCACCATGAGACCAACTTCATGTTATGGCAATTACCATTCTCTCACATCGATTCATGTTCATCTTCAGTCGGGCTCAATCTCTCCTTGGTTTACTGCCATTGGCTTCAACAACTAACGTCTGTCGACAAACCATCAACAACTTCTTGCTCTTCATACTTTGAATCACAACCACAGCCACACAATCAATCCATCCCCAAAGACCCACCATCAGTTTAAATCCAACCTAGTTCCTCTCCTATTTTTTTGATCTAAATCTTGCTTGCTCAATGCAGTACCAGCCCTCACTGTAACAGGAATACTGGTAAGACTGATAGAACTTAATGCTTCGCAAGCAAGTCTTTTTCTACTCTAGGTATAAAGTTATTCATATTTGTGGGCTTATTATAGGTGTACATTGGATCATCCTCGGTAGGAATGGGTGCAGTTCCATGGGTTGTGATGTCTGAGTAACTAAACATCAAGTGTTCGTATTGGTTGAGCTTATAGGTGTGAATTTGTAATTGATCTAGGAGGTGTTAGATCTGTGTATAAGTGTGAATTTGTAATTGATTTTTGGGGTATGTTTGCAGATGTGACTGAAGTGTTATGTGAAATTGAACTTATAATATGGAGTGTGAAGGTATCTACCACTCCAGATGACAAAGTAATGGATCTGTTCTTCATAACAGAGACACAAGGTTTGTGATTCTTTTCAATTTTTGTTCTTCTTTTTTCATTTTCTAATGCAAAATGTATTTTTAGTTTTGGAGAAACTGCTACTTGTTATAAAAATCGGCAAAAAAAGGGTAATATGAGAAATCGTATAGCTCATAAACGTAGCTTGAAACATCAGACTTTTGTCCTAGTATAGGGGTGACAAAGAAATGGGGACCGGACGCTACCATGTGATTTGATGTGAGCATCGTTTTTTGCTACAGTGATTTATACATAGACAGAGAGACTAATTAAGCTGTGAAGTTATGGTCCCGTTTCTACTTGTTTGTGTTAACACTAGTTGTGCTTGTCTTAAGGTAAGTCTCTAGTTATCATTCTCATGCTGGTAACAAAACGCTTCTTATTTCAGGGAACTACTGCATACAAAACAGAGACAGGAGGATACATATAATCATTTGAGATATGTCTTAGGTGATGCATTGATAAGCTGTGAGATAAAATTGAGTGGTTTTGAGGTTCTCACATGTTCACAGGGGTCTATTCTGCCTCCTGCCATCACAGAAGAGATGTTTGGCTTGGAGCAGGGCAATAATCACCCACTAAGTAAATATCCTCCATCGAACAAAATATCTGTCACGGTGGACAATTCTCTCAGTCCTGCTCATACCCTCATCCAAATATTATGCATAGATCACAAAGGCCTTCTCTACGATAAGATGCGAACACTTAAAGATTATAATATGAAGGTAAATACCTCAAATTCAACCAATTTGTAAAAGTTCTTAACATTCTAAGCAGGGCATGAGCAACTAAACATCAAGCATGGACCATCAACAGAAGGGTATATACCTAAACTAATTCGTACATTTCTGTTGAATTAGTAACCATATTCTTGACTTAATTCTTCTGTTGAATTCCTCTTCTTTTTATTTATCTGCAGGTGAGGACTGTTTCAGAAAAACAAATGATGTTATTGAGAACAGCCGTTCACTATGTAAGCTGTCCAATCTGGCTTTGTATCAGGCTTAGGAAAAAACTTAGCTCTATGTTAGATACATATCTTTCTTGAGTGAGGCCATATCTGTTTTTGAAGTAGTGTTCTTTATGTTTTGCTTTAAGATTGTGGAGATTGTAAATATTTCTTAAAGAAAATATTATATTGTATTTTTTTCCTTTTTCCTTAAAGAGTGTAATTTTCTTAAGAAATGATATAAATTGAATTATGTGATATAATAATTTTTTTTTTAATTTGGTTCATAATTTATCTGGTATTAATTTTAATTTAAATTATGATTTGGGATTATGTAAATCAGAATAGTGAAGTAATTTTTTAGCGAACAAAAAAATTGAGTAGCTTAAATACTCAAGCAACCAACTTTAAGCCAATTAAAATCTGAATTCTAAAATAATTTGGAAGCTTAAAAATTTAAAAGATCAACTTGAGTAAAAACTTTGATACCTTAAAAGTTTAAGCAACCAACTTCAGGACTATCACGATTGTAGCAAGCAAAATCATTTGATCGTTTAAAATTTTAACCAAGTAAAATCAGGTTAAGTTGTTCCATGTATCTTCCAACTAGGTAATTTAATAGCTCCTAAGTCACAAGTTGCTTCTAGAGAGTAAAAAATTTTGTACCTCAAAAGCTTGAGCAACCAACTTCAGTCCAATAAAAATCATAAATCACTTTTACCGAGCAAAATTAGTTGATCGCTTAAAACTTTAACCAAGCAATTTCAGAAATAGTTGCTCCATGTATCTATCAACTAAGTAGTTTAATTGCTTTAGAATGATTGGTATATCTGAAGCGATTTATATTTTACTTGCTATATTGGTTGGTCTAGATGTTAAGCGATCACAATTTTACTTGCTCCATGTTAGTTGGTCTAATGTGAAGCAATGAGAAAAGCACTCGCTTTAGGTAAGTTGGTTTATTACTAGAGCGATTGCATGGTCGCTCAAGGCTTTGAGATACATGGCTTTGGGAAACCAACGTAGCGAGTGCCACTTTTAGTCGCTATAACGGTTATAGCGACTTAAAAGGGGCTTTAAGCGACTTAAAACGACATGTCGCTAAAACCCGTTTTTCTTGTAGTGAAAATTCTAGAAAATTACCTACTTCAAGACCAAATAAGGGTAAACTATATTCAGTCAAAATTTTCCAAAAATGAAAGCAACTCTAAATACTTCCCAAGTAAAAAAGACTCCAAAGTTTCTTCAATCCCAGCAAAATCAGGTATACCATTAAGTATTGGTAATTACTATGTAACTGTTGGATTTGGAACACCCAAGAAAGATCTCTCACTTATCTTCGATACCGGTAGTGATTTCACTTGGATTCAGTGTAAGCCGTGCGTGGTTTCGTGTCACGAGCAAGAACAACCAATATTTGATCCTTCACAATCAAAAACTTATTCAAATATTACTTGTAATTCAACTGAATGTGCCCAACTTCGGTCAGCCACTACAGTTACACCTAAATGTAGTTCTCCTTCTACTTGCGTCTATGGAATTCAATATGGTGATCAGTCTTACTCAGTTGGATACTTTGGTTCTGAAAAAATAACTTTAACATCAAGAGATGTTTTTCGAAATTTTCGCTTCGGTTGTGGCCAAAAATCGTGGGTTATTTGGTAAAACTGCCGGTTTGCTTGGACTTGGAAGAGACAGGCTTTCTCTGATCTCTCAAACTGCTAAAAGATATGGTCAAGTTTTTTCATATTGTCTTCCATCTTCTACAAGCTCAACTGGATACCTTAAACTTGGAAACGATAAAAAGGATAAGATATCTTCCACCAAATTCACACCTTTACTGACGAACTCTAAAGGCCCATCATTTTACTTCCTTGATATGACATCGATAACAGTCGGGGGAACCAAACTGGCAATACCGACATCTGTTTTTGTATCATCAGGAACTATTATTGATTCTGGAACAGTAATCAGTCGCTTACCTTCTTCAGCTTATGCAGCATTAAGATCAAGCTTCCGAAGTTTCATGTCTCAATATCCATTAACAACACCTACTAGATTACTTGATACCTGTTATAATCTAACTAGTTATGACGTAGTGAGTGTTCCAAAGATAATTTTGAATTTCAGAGGTGGAGTGGATCTTGACGTAAATTTTTATGGACTTCTAGTGGGTCCAATTGAACAGATATGTCTGGCTTTCGCTGGAAATCAAGATGATATGGATGTCGCAATTCTTGGGAATAGGCAACAACAGACTATCAAAGTTATTTATAATGTTGCAGGGAAGAAGCTAGGATTTATACCAGGCGGTTGTAGTAGTTGAATTTAGCTCATCATTAATTTAGATATGGTGATTAATTAGTATATAAATCTATAGTATGAAATTAGAATGGTAATCGATTAAGCAGTCGAGTAAAATAGGTTCCACTTTGCTCACCTTTAAGTCTTCAATTGGTCGACATGCAGTCGTATGTATTTGCTTTCTATTTAATTGATACAGTTTGAGGAGCTATCAAGAATTCTATCCTCTGCAATGTACTGTTGGAGAAAAATGAATTTTAAAATATATTTTGATCTTGGTGGAAATGGACCTTAGGACCTAGTAGTCATTAAGCGACACTAACTCATTTTTCACTATAATGAATGAAGAACCTTTAGTCCCACATTGGAGAGACTAGAGGTGAGTCCTCTCTTTATTATCACAAAAATTGCAACTAAGGGAGGACCCTTAGGGTTTAGAGTTTTTGTGGTTGGAGGAGGACTAAGACAATGGGCTAGTTAGAACATACTTTTCACACATGTGCGGTGCTTCGCACGCTTACGGTTGCGGCTTGCAGCTTGCGGTGCTTGTGGTTGTGGCTAAGGGTGTTGCGGGCGTGGCTGAGGCTGCGGACCAACCAAGACTTACGTTTATTGAATTAAATTTTGTTTTAAATGTGAGGGGCGTCTGACCTGACTAGAATTAAGCTGTTTTAAAGAGAGAATATATTCTGACCCTTTTATTACCGTTTCAAATTAAATTTCGCATTTAAATTTTTGTTTAAATACAAAATTTATTCTCACTCAATGCTGTGCGGATTTCACTCTTCTTTTGGCTATAAAACGAGTTTTTCATTTCAACTCACTCCAGAGCAGGCTACTATCCCTAGCTCTTTTCCCTCTTCTCGCTTTGTTTTACGCAACTGTGTGCTTATTTCCCTTCTATTATCTTGCTGTTAAGTTCTTGAGGGTGATTAGTATTGTGCTTATACTAATCATAACGGGCAGTTCTATCCTGGACACATCTCCTCTGTTGGGGTATAAAATCTCTCATTATTGAGGAGTACCCGAGGACTATTGTGTTAAGGAAAATTTGCTGAGCAGGTGGCTCTGTCCTTATGTGTGCATCAACATCACAGTGTATATCATTTCAGTGATTTTCTAACGTTAACAATTTTCTCTGTTTAGTGTTATTTCCATTGTTGCAAATCTAACAATCTCAACACAATACTTATTTATTCTGTTTCAATGGCTAAAAGTGATGTAGACAAACCACAAAAGTTCAGGCAAAGATTTCAAAAGATGGCAATCCAAGATGTTATTCTTTCTGAGTTTTCACATGCTTGATGAATTAGTTCTGAAATCCTTTGATGAGAGTTTAAATGATGTGGGAAATAAAAGAGAGTTAGAAAGTTGGAGTAGACAGAACTATATGGCCAAAAACCATACTCTGAACTGTTTAGAAGATGCTCTTTATGATTTCTATAACGCAAAAGAAAACTTTTCTGCGTTTGACTTATGGGCTTCCTTAGAAGCAAAATATGAAACGGAAACTGCTGGTAGTAAGAAGTTTTTAGTTGCCCGGTTCCTGGAATACAAAATGACAAATGATAAATCTGTGGTTGACCAATTTCTTGAACTTCAGCGCATTATCAATGAAATTATTGTTGAAGGTATGGTCATAGATGAAACGTTTCAAGTGTCTGCGGTGATTGAGAAATTACCTTCTTCTTGTTCTGAATACAAACGAAGACTAAGACATGAAACTGGTGAAGTCAGTATGGTTGAATTGGGTAAGAATATACAAGTGGAAGAATTGATGTGCTCGAAAGACAAGAATGTATCTTCCGCAAGGGACATGTCCAACAAGGCTCATGTGATTGAACACAAGACTGAAAAGGGTGAACGCAGCAACCGCAAGCCTGGTCCGCACAAGAAAGGTACTTTTCCGAAACCTTAATCTGGATTTGGTAAAATTAAAGGTGCTTGTTATGTTTGTGGAATTCCTGGCCATATGGCAATGCATGTAGAAAACGTAAGGATTTTAATAACAAGAAAAACAATGCTAATTTGGTTGAAAGAAACAAGAACGAGTTTTCTGGCACGGTGTCTGAAGTCAATTTGGTAACCAATGTGAAAGACTGGTGGGTAGACTCTTGTGCTACCAAGCATGTCTGTGGAAACAGAGATATGTTCACCTCCTATCAGAAGGTAGGGGAAGGGGAGAAACTCTACATGGGTAACTCGTCCGCATCACAGGTTGCGGGAAAAGGAAAAGTTGGGCTGAAGCTCACTTCTGGCAAAACTCTCACATTGAATGAAGTTCTTCATGTTCCGGACATCTGCAAAAATCTTGTATCTTGAGGTGTATTAGATGATAAGGGTTTCAAACTAGTTTTTTATTATGGGAAAGTTATTGTCACTAAGGGTAAGAATATGTAGGAAAGGATTATAAGACTGAGGGTCTATATAAACTGAATGTAACCTCTGTTGAAATGAATAAAATTGATTCTTCTTATGTTTGTGTGTCATTGAATGTTTGGCACGGTAGACTTGGTCATGTAAATTATAAATCAATGAATAAACTGGCTAGCATAGGCTGCATACCCAAATTTACTTTGGAAAATGAACATAAATGTGAAATATGCGTAGAATCAAAATATGCTAAAAAAATCTTATAAGAAAAACATCAGAGAAATTCTAAACCCTTAGAATTAATTCATTCAGACCTAGTTGACATGAAATCAGTTCAACTAGAGGTGGTAAAAATGGTTTGTCACATTTATAGATGACTGTACGAAGTACTGTCACATATATTTACTTAAAGGTAAGGATGAGGCCTTAGAAGCCTTTAAGATATATAAACTAGAAGTTGAAAACCAAATGAGTGCTACCATCAAAACTGTCAGGTCTGACCGTGGTGGTGAGTATGTAATTCCTATAGGAGATTTTTGCATAGAACACGACATTATACATGAAGTAACCCCTCCTTATTCACCACAATCTAATGGTGTGGCTGAACGGAAAAACCGAACCCTTAAGGAGATGATGAATGCCATGTTAATTAGTTCAGGACTACCTGCAAACTTGTGGGGGGAGGCCGTCCTCTCAGCTTGCTATGTCTTGAACAGAGTACCCTCTAAAGGATCAGACAAAACTCCATATGAGTTATGGAAAGGTATCCAACCTTCTTATGCATACTTTAAAGTGTGGGGGTGTTTAGCTAAGGTGTCCATTCCTCCACCTAAGAGAACCAAGATATGACCCAAAACCGTTGAATGTGTCTTTATAGGTTATCCTGATCATACTACTGCATATAGATTTATGGTTGTGAGTTCTGAAATATCTGAAATTGGTATGAATACTATTATGGAATCTAGGGATGCTGTGTTCTTTGAAAATGTTTTTCTTTTGAAATCCGAATCTCGCATGATTTGTGTTGATCCCCTAGATTTCCCTTCTACTAGTCAGACATTACCTGTAGAGGAAGATGAATTTGAGCCTAGAAGAGGTAAAAGACTTAAAAACAGAAAAATCTTTTGGGCCAGATTTCATAACATGCCTAGATGAGACTGATCCACAGACTTATAGAGAAGCCATGACTTCTTTTGAAGCTCCATGGTAGAAAGAAGCTACCATTAGTGAAATGGATTCCATTATACATAATGATACATGGGAGATTTTAG
This sequence comes from Papaver californicum, assembly GCA_023531435.1. NCBI lineage: Eukaryota > Viridiplantae > Streptophyta > Magnoliopsida > Ranunculales > Papaveraceae > Papaver > Papaver californicum. The sequence goes on along the minus strand of JAJJMC010018473.1, from coordinate 2,395,050 downwards.
ATTTACCTCTAGGGTGTAAACCCATAGGTTGTAAATGAATCTTTAAAAGAAAACGTAAGGTAGATGGAACTGTGGAAAAATACAAAGCTAGATTAGTATCTAAAGGCTATAAAAAAAGAAGGTGCAGATTTCTTTGATACTTATTCACCTGTTACGAGAATTACTTCCATTAGGATGCTAATTGCTATTCCTGCCATTCATAACTTATAGATACATCAAATGGATGTAAAAACAACTTTTCTAAATAGTGAATTAGATGAAGAAATTTATATGGACCAACCTGAGGGCTTTGTAGTGAAAGGTTGTGAAAACAAAGTTTGTAAACTAACAAAAATTTTGTATGGTTTGAAATAAGCACCTAAACAGTGGCATGAAAAATTTGATCATGTAATGATTTCTAGTGGTTTTAAAATTAATGAATCTGACAAATGTGTTTATACTAAACTTGTGAATGATGCCTGTGTGATTGTATGCTTGTATGTTGATGATATGCTTATACTTGGTACAAACATGGATGTAATTAGTTCCACAAAGAGCATGCTAAATGAGAACTTTGACATGAAAGACTTAGGCCCCGCTGATGTGATCTTAGGTATGAAGATTAAAAGAAATTCTAATGGATATAGTCTTAGTCAATCTCATTATGTTGAATCTGTGCTTAGAAAATATAACCAGTTTGATTGTAAACCTGCTTGTACTCCTTATGATCCTTGTTGTATACTCAAAAAGAATAAGGGTAATGGAGTTTCACAACTTGAATATTCACGTGTTATAGGAAGTATGATGTATTTAATGAACTGTACGAGGCCAAACATTGCTTATGCTGTGAGTAGGTTGAGTAGGTATACATGTAATCCGGGACAAGAGCATTGGGATGCACTTACTAGAGTGTTAAGGTACTTAAAGTACACTTTGAACTTTTGTATAAGTTATAAGAGATACCCTGCGGTCCTAGAAGGATTTTGTGACGCAAACTGGATATCGGACTCAGAGGAGTCTAAATCTACGAGTGGATATGTTTTCACTCTAGCTTGTGGGTCTGTATTTTGGAAGAGTTCCAAACAAACATGTATATCTCGATCCACTTCGAAATCAGAGTTTATTGCGTTAGATAAAGCAGGAGAGGAAGCCGCTTGGCTAAGATGCTTTTTAGAAGACATTCCTTTTTGGCATAGGCCTGTGCCATCTATATCTACACATTGTGATAGTCAAGATGCAATAGCTAATGCTAAAAACAAAAACTATAATGGGAAGTCTATACACATTCGTAGAAGACACAATTCCCTAAAACAACTAATCTCAACTGGCGTTATTTTTGTTGACTTTGTGAGGTCTAAGGAGAATATCACGGACCCTTTGACGAAAGGTTTGTCCAAGGTGATAGTTAGTAATGCATCGAGGGGGATGGGGCTTAAGATCATCAAATAAACTTGCCATGAAGGATACTCAACCTTGCTGACTGGGGATCCCAAGATCAAGGTTTCGAATGAGACAACTAATTTGTGGTGGGTTAAAGGAAACACTAGAGAATTTCATTTCCCTTCCCTATGGTGTAGACGTGATAGTGTGACTGCATGTGAGGATGACTTTTTATTAAGTCTTAATGAGTTCTATAGTTTCAATTTAAGATTGAAGTGGGGTGTAGCAGTAAACACTCTTGATAGAACTCACCTATCTGAATGAGGAAGTGGGCCGCTTCCTATGAGAATTGAGATGATTCTCTAGAGCATTCTGAGAAACGGGATACGTCCAGGGCCAAAATGGGCACAACGACACGAACTTAACAGCACCTAGAGAGATATCACGCGTGGAAGTTATTGATGAACTACACTAAACGATGGCAGTTCAAGATATCGCGTTCACTGTCCATCAAGTAGTTCCGGTAATTTCTCACTCAGCAAAGGTTCAAGACCTTATGGACACCTATTGCCTAAGAGGTATTTCTCGTTTTCTGATTTTTATCGGGTTTTCATTCATGTGGGGGATTGTTGGAGAAAAATGAACTTTAAAATGTATTTTGGTCTTGGTGAATGGACCTTAGGACCTAGAAGTCACTAAGGGACACTAGCTCATTTTTCGCTATTGTGAATGAAGAACCTTTAGTCCCACATTGGAGAGACTAGAGATGAGTCCTCTCTTTATTACCATAAAAATTGCAACTAAGGGAGGGCCCTTAGGGTTTAGAAGCTTTTGTGGTTGAAGGAAGACTAAGGCAATGTGCTAGTTAGAACAAACATACTTTTCACATATGTGCGGTGCTTCGCACCGAAGCGGGCACGCTTTCGGTTGCGGCTTGCGAGCTTGCGGACGTGGTTGTAGCTGCGGGTGTGACCGTGGCTAAGGCTGCGGGACTGAGTGTGTGTTGCGGGCGTGGCTGAGGCTGCGGATCAACCAAGACTTACTTTTTTTGAATTAAATTTTGTGTTAAATGTGGGGGCGTCTGACCCGGCTAGAATTAAGCTGTTTTAAAGAGAGAATATTTTCTGACCGTTTTATTACCGTTTCAAATTAAATTTTGCACTTAAATTTTTGATTAAATACAAAATTTATTCTCACTCAATACTGTGCGGATTTCACTCTTCTTTTGGCTATAAAAGAAAAACGAGTTTTTCATTTCAACTCACTCCAGAGCAGGCTACTATCCCTAGCTCTTTTCCCCTCTTCTTGCTTTGTTTTGCGCAACTGTGTGTATATTTCCCTTCTATTATCTTGCTGTTAAGTTCTTGAGGGTGATTAGTATTGTGCTCATACTAATCATAACAGGCAATTATATCCTGGACACATCTCTTCTGTTGAGGTATATCATCTCTCATTATTGAGGAGTACCCGAGGACTATTGTGTTAAGGACAATTTGCTGAGCAGGTGGCTCTGTCCTTGTGTGTGCATCAACATCAGAGTGTATATCATTTCAGTATTTTTCTAACATTAACAATTTTCTCTGTTTAGTGTTATTTCCATTGTTATAGATCCAACATGTACTAGTGGCTGTCTCGTGCTGATAATTAAAAGTTCAGTCTCTAAAATGATCAGTAAAAGAATCCACCTTCATCTACATCCTTCCAATATCTATGTCAAGTTTACGGCTCAAATCTTCATTTTTTGCTAACGTTCTAACTAGAGTTTGCACATATAGTTTAAACCACAGTCCAGCTAAAGAAACAAAGTAAAAGGTCAAATCTGTGATTCCCATTGAATCAGGTGTAGGTAAGCTAACATACCTGGTACCAAATGTGTGTGATGTCTCAAACTGTCCCTTTTCTTGTACTTCCGCAACAGATGTAAAATCTTATGCCCATGCTCTCTCTAGTATGACATGAATGTTCAAGGTAAGTCAGACATGCAGACATACAAGGATGTTGGTTCCTACAGAAAAAGCTCGCTGAACAACAGAAAAAAAATACCAGGGTACAATGGAACCCTTTTTTATTGCTTCCAAAATAAAGAATTCACAATCTTCTTAAACACGTAGAATTTTACAACAGATTTTAAGGGTACAACTATTATACAAGAATGTTCGTTGTTATGCCAAAATGAATGGAAAATTCCTAGGGGATTTTTCTTTTTGAACCGCTACGTTGTAAATGTATACCCCATGCTTGGAGATACATAAATTTCCCAGCCCTTCTCATTCATTTCTTTGTCAAGCGACAAATCATGTCATTATGCTTATCAACGACGTGGGTATATTCTTGGGGGGAAATAATGATTTCCACGCTTTGAGAACTCTCCATCTATCCCTTGGGACAAGAATTGTACAAGAACATATTAGCATGTCATAAACTTTCTGCTCATCCATTCCTTTTCTTGATTGAGACTGCTGTTTTCAGTTGCATTAGTTGGCCTCTTATAATGAACTCCTCCACCTAAAGTATTGGCATGTCAGAAACCTTTTACTCATTCTTCCTTAGCTTGATTCAAACTGCTAGTTTTCTTCAGTTGCATTAGTTGGCCTCTTAAGCTGCACTCTTCCAACTAAAGAAGGCATAGATGTAAGGTTAGCAACCACAGTTGAAAATATAATAAGTTAATGCACCAATCAAAAACTTAATGTGTTCGGAGTATTGTGTTTGTTTTTTTATTCTATATATCGATATTTATTTCCTCACTGCTTTCAGGGTTGATATACACCAGACGTAGATGAGCGTATCAACATCCACCCCTGGAGGCCTAGTATTATGATCCTTCAGTTTATTTTCCTCACTGCTTTCAGGGTTGATATACACCAGACATAGATGAGCGTATCAAATCCACCCCTGGAGGCCTAGTATTATCACCCTTCAGTTTATTTTCCGTGAAATTGATTCCTAAAGAAAAAGCGAACTGCTATTTGTTCCTATTTTTCATTTAAGCTTAGAAAGAAACAACATATTCCATTTTCAACTTACTACTTTTTCCTTAGCGTTTTACCTAGCTGCCTGCTCCCTTAGTACTTGATCATCATAGAAAAGTTCTTAAATATTCGTCTTACTTGTTAGATGAAATCTTAAGTTGTTGTAGCATTATTCAGAACAAAAATTATACACATGGTAGAGGACTAGAGAATAAGAACTGACCTGCAAATTTTGTGTGTGAGATAATAAATCTCCACATTCTTCTATCAACGCTCTTTCTTCGCTTGCAACTGCAGCTAATTCTGAAACTAAAGAATCCATCTCTTCTGCCTGCAATTAAGTTCTCAGCTGTGAGCCTTTATTTGCCGTAACCATTCAGTAGTGATTTTAAGTGGAAACCTTAAAGGGAAACACATTACATCTATTTTACCTTGGGTACAAAGCTTTCAAAATTAGAGGAGATAGACTCCATCATGTTTGAAGCCGAGTTTAAAGCTCCATCCAACTCTTTCAAGTCAGCCTGGAAATATACAAATCTCATTAGCATCACATTTCTTGAGAGAGTGAGAGAAAGTGAGAAACAACAGCAAGGTTATGGTCTTGAAATGGAGCTCTCTGCACCAAGTCTCCAAAGGCAGTCCAATTCATAGATTGATAAAAGTGGTTGTTTCTTACCCTTACATTCCCACCAATCGGAAGTCGAAGTGATGCGTCTTGCAAAGCTTTGATTGCTCCAATGAGAGAGGTTAAATAATCACCTTCCAGTGCAGACCATTCATCCAAATGTGGAATCTAAAAGTGGAAATGTATATGTCAAGGTACAGTATATGCATTCTACTAAAACATAAATTATTTCATAATGTGCGACTTAATGAATGCTAATATGTCAAAGCCAAAGGCATAGCAGACATCCATCAAGAGAAACGAATTAATTGAGTGACCAGTCTTACTTGAGCTTCAAGGATAGCACATAGCATTTCTCTCCTCTTCAAATTTTCAAAATCAGTACGCTTCGCTTTGATAGAGTCACGCATTTCTGATACCTGGCTCGCAAGGCCATAAAGTGATTGCTGTAAAAATAGAGACAAACTTTATGAGAGATAGCAAAGGTAAGCCGTTACAATGAAAAAGTTCCGCAATCATCCACTACTCTAGTCACTCCACTTACAAAAACTCTTTCCTGTAAACTTTAATCATTTTTTTTTGTATCGAGGAAATTGAAAGGTCACATTGTTAAATTACATACCAGAAGAAAACCTAACTAGCAGATTTCTATTGAAACTAATCAAGCCTCAACCATGACAAAAATAAATAATTTGATGCAACCATGACATATACTCGGTGGAACTGTGACCTGTGAGGTAAAAATTACATATCTATATACTATAATTCAACACAAAACAATCCCAATCATCATTATTGACTAACCTCTGCAGCAGTTGTTTGAGCATTCACACTGATTGCAGCTCTTGCATTAGCATATCGCCATTGAAGATAACGGTTATGAAGCATCTTAAGAGAATGTACATTTTCCTGATGACTTAAAATCTTCCTTCCCTTTTTAGTATCTGCCCAGGCAACTGTGCTTGACGGAAGGGGCGGTAGGTTAACAACACTACCAGGTGGCTTTGCAGAACTTTGATGGGGTTTCGGGAAACCAGTTGTCGTCCTGTAAAGAGTCTTAGTAGGACTAGTGAAGGGTTGTTCAAAGCTCAGAGAACGGTAAATTGGCGACAACCCAATTTTTGGGTTATCACCAGTTCCACTGTTTCCTCTATTAGTTAACAATCTATTGGATATTGTTGACAATTGATCAGCTTCAGGCATCGAGGATCGACATTCTGGAAATGACCGAATCTTAGACTTCTGTATTATCATTGGAGAACTACAACATGACCCTGATTCAGAACAATCACTAGATACAGAACTTTCTGTCAGGGTTTCTGAAAATTTATTATCGTTATTATCTGAAGAAACTGAACTAGAAACCTCAGATTGAACAAGTTTAGCAGCTGCTGAAGAGACCATACTTGTGTTTGACCGATGAGAATTTTGAGTTGAAATTACTGACCTAGGGTTTATCCTATCGTTACCATGTACAATTGGAGTATCTGCTCTCGATCGAACAATAGTTGATCTACTCGGTAACTTCCCATTAACAGATGCTCTCAAATTAACTGTATCTTCTCCACCACCGCCGCCATTATTTTCCTTAAAAAGCTTCAAACTTCTCTGGGGCTTCCTCTGTGTAGAGATGACTAATTTACTCGGAGTATCCAAATTTCGCATAACATCAAGTCTATTCTCATCCGCAGAAGATAAAGGCTCCGTTTCTTGTTGCTGTCTCTGTGCTGATAACGAACGTTGCTGATTTTGATTATTGTGATTTTGATGATGGTGTTTGGATTGAAGTTCACCAGAGTGTTTCGGAAGAGGACATTTTGCAGAAGATGGAAGATGAAGATCGCCAGAAGAAGAAGACGTAGAAACCATTGGAGACATGAATCTAGAGCTTACTTCTCTTACTCTAGGTCTACGTGGTGGATGAGGTGCTGCGACAACACTCTGATGTTGCTTCTGCTGTTCTTGAGAAAACGTAGAAACTTCCACCATTTTTAAGTTCTTAAATTTTCCCTAAATATTTGACCTAATTTTGCTATCACTAGTATAACTGTGAATCAGATCTGATATTTTTGGAGAATCATAAAATAATTGATTGGGTAATATCCATCTCGAATCAATTAATCTTTCAGATTTCTGTACTGAATCAATATCTGTGCCCTAATTATTAATAGAAACATACTTGCTGTGCTGCTGCTGCTGTTGATGTTGTTCCACTATGGAGAATCTGAAAATCCTAGATTCTGAAATGCTGGATCCAGAATTTTAATGGAGGTAGAGAGAAAATTGGATATTGATTTCTCTACTATCAATCAGGGTCGTTACTCTGGCGAAGAAAATGAAGACAAGGGGGGAAGGGAGAGAAAAGAAGAGTGAAGATAAAAAACTAGCCGTTGTGGGAAAGGAAATTTTGGAACGGCTATTTAATTCTTAATTCAATTACTTAAAATGTTTCCTTTTCAAATGAGGCGTTTCAGAAAGGGACAACGGTCGTCTTTTAGTTAATTTGGGTTTAATTTTGGCCCTGGTACGATAAATTATCAACTTAGGGAGTTGTAGGAAAAAAATACTGTAACATTAAAAACCGATTTAATAAAATGCTGATTTTTTTCTTCAATCTTTTTTCTTTTTTTCTTGAAAGAACAAAAGATCTTCCAATTTCATACTATATTATATAAAATAGTGCATACATCGATCAAGTATATCAAAATTAAAAATATAAACAAACAAGATGAAACCAAGTTATTAAGTACATGTAATTTGTTGAGGAGATCGACAATATTTGAGAGATGGTGTGAATTTTCATATTCCACCATTTGAATTTTCTTCTTTCAGAATGATTTCTTCTTCGAAAATAATTTATTTATCTTCACTAAGATTAAATGCACCATAAGAAAAGAGTAATTTGTATAGTGCATCGAAATTATAATCATGTCCAGTAGCCATGAATCTTTATAAGAATTTAGATATACGTTAAGCCGGTGTAGATTGTCCTCGAAAATATAATTGAAGCGATTGTTATAATTATATGAAATTATAATTGAAAATATAAAATAAGAAACTTAACATACCCTAATAATCATCTAAAATAAGGATTACAATTTATTTGATATATTAGTAATTACATATTATTTAATTAATAAAATACTAATAACTTCACCTAGATCTACTCGATAGATCCGAAATACAGATCTAAAACTGAATCAATCTAGATCGAAGAAGATGAAAAAATTGAAGAAAAAAGTTTTTGAGTATATTTTTTTTTGAAAAACGATAGGCAAAGAGGAGAGATAAAAATTGGTTAGTCTTTGCTACGGATTATGATTTCATGTGTTTCATTTCTTCAATTTATATAAAATATATATATATATACCGTCGTGAATTCTATCAGGGTCCATGTAATTGGTCATTTTTTCGTGACTTAATCAATTTCTCATGAGAAGATATAGTGTAATTTACATAGTTATCCTTACAAAATGCGAACTATATTGTTTTATCAACCCTAATTGTCAAACACATTTCTTCCTTCTTGTTCACCCTTATCATTCTGTTTGCTTCTTTTTCTTTCCTACGATAACTAAAATCACCTTTTTCTTCATCTGTGAGAAACAACAAAGTGGAAAGACGATTAAAGGAGGATAATGCGGTGATTGGTTTAATAAAGAGTTAAAACTTCACGTGTAATAAAGTTAATGTTCTCAGCAGTATGAAATTATGATGGAGTTTAGTAAAGAAACACAATCATCGTCAATAGAACAACAAGAAGAAGACATTTATCTATGTAAAGAAATCATTGTTATCGTCTACTGAATTTGTTGAGATAAGAAAATGTTATGCATCAAGGATTTTCATATTGGGTATGTAGTTGTAGGAAATCCCACAATACACTCAAGTATTTACCTCACAAAATTCTCTCAAGTCTAGGCCAAGATTAATGATCCGAATTCATAATTACATGTAAAAGTAAAGAACAAAAGAAATTTTCACGTGGTTCGGTGTTAAAACCTACATGCACGAGAATGATTTCACTATGATTATGATAAAGATTACAAGCTCTTAGTTCAAGTATAATTACAAGTTCTCTCACACAATACCTAACACAAGAAGTTCGACCCCTTTTTACATTGTTTTCGCTCGTATTTATAGACAAACTATGATAATGGATGACGACTCATTTTTCTTCGCAGGTATCTTCGCGTGTGGCTTCTTCGCTAAAGTTTTCTTGAGGAAGAATCCAACTTCGTTGGTCTTGCTTCGTTGAGATACCCGTCAAGCGACTCTCTCCATATCTTTCGCTATGGCTCTGTGTTTCACTCCATAATGATATGTCATCTGTCCCGACAGTTAAGTGACTATTGAGGTGAGTGCTCTTCTTGCACATTTAATGCCCAACTACTCCATTCAAACTTGATCGTTGATTATGAACTACTGCTTCCCACGCGTCATGATTCTAGGAGGTAGACGGAGATCCTTAAGTTGGTTGAGGTCTACCCGAGTGTTTGTCTTGTATCTGTTTCACCCATATTTATGTCTTAAGATGCGAACACGTGGCGAAGACATTTTCTGCCCCCACATTTTGCCTCTTCTCTTGTCATCCGAACAAGGGTAGGATGGGAAGAGAATTCGAAAATTCTTGATAGTCGCCATGTTTCCTTGATTTTTGTTAAACCGCCTCCATGACTTTAATTTTCCTTTTTTGACTGACACGTCCTGCTAACCGCTGCCTTTTCACCTTCTCATCCGGTAACCTAGAGTATTTAAGTGAATACCCTTGGACTCTTCTTCATATCTCCTTTATTCTCTGACTCCTCTTCGTCTTTCTTAACTTCACCTGCAGTTTTGCCTCTTTCTCTCTGAAATCTATGCCAACATTCCTCCATTAATTTCTCCTATCTCCAATCATCTTTGCGCAATCACCATGCCTCTTAAAAGAGGTGTTTCTCCAAGACAAGATCAAAAGTAAGTTCTTTTTCACCGATCATCATGATTTGATCCAATTTTTTGGTTAACTTTAAATTTACTTTATTCGTTTTTGATTTTTCAGTCTTTCTCCTCTAAAAAGAACTTCTCAAAAAGAGATCCCTGACTTCATTGTTGATCTTAAACAAGTGGGTGTTAAACTTATCGTTCCCGAGGGTTTGGGGAAGAAAACCAGTCTAGGCTTAAAGTGGATGGAAAGTGAGACTTGGAATGCGAACAGAGTTATTGTTACTCTTGGTAAATTGAAAGCTGGCATTCCAATACGTTTGTATAATCCGAAGAGCCATGTTTTTTGCAAGGTTCTATCTCGCCTAGAAAAGAAACATAGCGTGTAAAACTACTGCCTCTTTATCGAAAGAGGTTGAGAAGTTACCTTCTGACAAGGATTTTGAGGAAGAGAAGACTGATTTTGTTAAGACTCCTCTACCCTAATCATCTAATTTTGCGAAGCCAACTGCCGAAGTTGTTGACAAATCGAAGATTTATGGGGCTCTTGTGGATGAAAAAAAAGAGCATCGTAAGGAGAATAGGGTGGAGATCTACGAGCCATCTTTCATCAGCGAGAATTATGCTTGCCACATGATGTTTAAGGTTGTATCAGAGGGAAGGAAAGTTAAGATTCCCGACCCAGTTTACGAAGCTATGATGCGTTGATGCTCTGACTCCTTCTCCACCGTTAATGATGATTCCAAGGTGGAGACTTCCACTGCTCTTTCCGAGGCTCAACATGCTGAGCTAATGACGTTGGTAAGTTGAATTGGCTTAGTTTTAAAATTCGCTTGATTTTTAGTCTCTCGCTGTCTTTAAGAAATGTATTTGCTTTTGCAGGAGATTAATCGCCAATTGGCTCAGTTTTCCGAACTTCGACGCACTGAGAAGAATCTTCAACTTCTTGTGAGTGAGAATTTGCAGCTGAAGAAAGATAAGTCCTTGCTGGAAAAGGAGTTGCAGACAAATAAAGAGACGATAAAATCACTTCGTCGCCAGGTTAATAATATCGAAAGTGAGCTTTACTTTTTTTCCCTTTACTAATTTGTTATTTTCATTGCTGTCTTTAGTTAATACTTATGTTTGCTCCCTTAAAGATCTTTGTCAGAGACGAGACAATACTACCAACCATTATTGACCGGAGTGAGAGACTTTTTCCGCGAAGCAAAAAGAGTATGATGATCGCATGTACTATTTGACTTGTCGAATAGGTCACTTGTCCCGAGAATTTTACAATACTGACGAATTAAATTTTACACTCGATGCTCAAAAGACACATCTTACCAATCAACAAGTTGAGCTTCAAAAGGAATTGACTTTTTATAAGAATCAGAATCAACAAAGCCAAACCACGATTATCAATTTAAATAAGAAGATTTTTTGCTTGTGAAACAAGTGTAATAAGACTTCAGTAGCAGATGACTCAGTAGTTACGAAACTAACTATCTCGGAAACTATGCTTCACGGATCTGAACTCGTTCTCCGCACTTTACGAGCATATCTTGAATCGACCAAGGCCGACCTTCGAAAAAAACGGGTTGAGACTTCTAAAGCTATTAAGTCTAACCAGTTGCTTCTCTGGGATAACAATAATCTCTTAAGTCGTTTGAAATGAAAGAACAAGGCCCATGCTCGCGATAAAGTAACAATTCAAAAGTTCCCCACCAGACCTTTGGAGCCTACCTTTGTAGTCCGGCCTAGTATTTGGGATGAAGGTCTTTACTGAGTATAGTTTTGCGTCTATCCTTTATGACTCGCAATGCCACTTAGCTAATTCTTTCTTTGTTGTTTCTCGTAGTCGAAGAAGAAAATGAAGGGCGAATTGGAGCAAGATCGCGTTGATTTTATAAATAGTCAATCTAACTTAGATAAGAAAACCGAGGAACTGAAGGATCTAGAAGAAAAGTTTCGCATATTCCGGGCAGATACCAAAGTTTCCAACAAACAACTGAAAAAACATTATCAATTGTCTGTGAACTCTGCCTGTCAGGATGTGGCTAATCAAATTTATGAGCAACACTATTTTTCGCCTGTCTATCTGAATTTTCTCGAGGTAAAAACTGATGACGAAGATGACATTGAAGAAGAAGAAGAAGAGGAAGAAAAAGAAGACAAAAGAGACGAATAAGAGGAAGATGAAGCTAGCAAGGAAAGTGATTTGCTCCCCAAGTGGATTCTAGTACACAACAGATGCCAGGGGATTCTCCTCTGAACGACAAAGCTTGAGCCTACTTCGCGAAGATTTATTTACTTTTGTCTGTCTTTCCTTGTATCTTTCTCTTTATTTTTTTTTCTTTGTCCTGATGTAGATCCTATCACGAATGAATTTGCTCCCGAATTAATATCGTACTTTTTTGATGACCTGAAATGACAAGTTTCTTTAGGTAAATTTTTTTAAATTTCTATCTTTTGTTTGTTCCTATGAAAGTAATTATGTATCCTTTCTTTCTCATAGTATTTTCTGTGCTTTTATGAGATTCCTTTGTGAGGTCTTATTTTTCATTCTTTATACGAAGCGGTACATTTTTAATGGCTATTTGCTTCGTCTGCGAAGTAAGTGAGCCTAAATACTCCCGCGAGCAATAGTATCTCAAACCTCGCCTTATAATGCTACTTCATCTCCCTAGAGGAGGGTGCCATCCCTTTATGTCCCCCCTGGTTGTCCGTTCAAGGAAGCTTACTTCTAGTGGATTAGACCTAGCTCCTTTCATCCCGTTATGCAATAACCAGTTTGTTTTCGTGTTCTCTTATCCCCCTGCCTAATTGGCATAGGTTACGAGATCACACCCTAGGAGGGGTTTCCTGGGCACCAGGCATAAACTACCATGGACTTGGCCCATATGGAAATAGATGGTCACCCTTCAAACGGGCCAAGCACCCATGCCTCAACCGGTGAACCACGACACCTCTTGCGTAGTCTATACCTCCTGCCGGATGTCTTTTGCCAGATCATGATTTCGGCGATAAGCGGCGAACCATAATACGACGTTTTCCAACGAATAATAGGTATTAAATGCCTCTTGCCTCTAGGAGCATAAGGTCTTATTGGACTCATAATGAGGTCTTCACCGCCCCGTGTAGGTTTTATAATTTGCCTCTTTCCTCTTAGGACAAAATATCCTAGAACCTCTCCACGTAATGTGTCTCAGGTCTTATAATTTGCCTCTTGCCTCTTTGGACGAATTGTAGGTAGGCGGCTCTTGGATCACATTCGTGGGGTTCTAGCCTGTTGTCTAGGGTTTAAGTTAGAATTATACCTTCCCCGAGAGCCCTCGCTTGTCTTTGTGGCTTCATTGGTGATATTTTTTGATGTATATGTGGTTCCACAGATGATCCAATTTCTCCGTTTCGTAATCTTCTATTTCGTATGCTCCACTTTCAACGATTCACCTTATTAAATATGATCCTTCCTATAATGGCTTTGGGTTTCTCATATGTCCTTTTTGGTAGGTGGTACTTGTCGCAAGACCATATTTCCAAGCTCAAACGTTCGCATTTGAATTTTCCTGCGATTATCCTCCAAGTTTTCTTCTATTGAGAATATGAACTCCGAAGTTTGATTCTCGAGTTCCTCTTCCCTTTCTTCGCAACGATCTTCTTGATTCTCTGCTTTGCTACTGAGACAGTAATTGGTAGATTTTCTGTTTCCCATGCAAATACATTTATGTACTTCTGCAATGGTTCTTGTAACTTCTTCCACTCTTGCATGCTTAACTTTGTATTGTATTGGATGATCTTTGATTCTTTCTTTGATCCTCTTTTCATACCCGCAACAAGATTCAAAGCTGTGAAATTCATCGTTTGCTCTTCAAAGGGGGATGGATCTTGTAGTTGCTATGCATGCGTTCTCCTTAATTAAGATTTTCTTGAATGGGTTTTCTTTGTTTGCTGCATTTTCTTCGCAGATCTGCATCTCTTGTTTTCTATTGTCTTCTTTTACTTGCTATTTTATTTGCTTGATCTTTTGGCACGCTCCTTATATTGGCGAACATCCACTTTATTACAGTATCGTGCTTCGACAGGATCCTCTTTGACTTCGGTTATTCTATATGGTGTTGGGAAACACAAACATTGATGAAATGTCGATGTTATTCCCCTAATTCCATGAACCCATGGCCTTTCTACGATTGAAATGTAAGGTGACTCTACATTGACTACACAAAAAGTGGTTATAGTTTCCATCTTTCCAAGGTGAATTCTCATAGTAAATTCTTCTTTTGGTTTTGACGGTGCCCCATTGAATCCATATATGTTGTAGGTTGAAGGAATAAGCAGATTTTCCGAAAGATTCATTCGCTTGAAAGTGTTGTAGCATAACATGTTCACTGAACTTCTTGTGTCCACTAAAACCCTGTATACTCCCCATTTTCTTATTTTCAAAGTGACCACAAGCGGATCTGTGTGCGACTTCCCATTCTCTGGTGCTTCGGATGCTGAGGATATAATTGGTTGAGTCATCCACTTCTCCATTGGAGGTGCTTTTTCTACGCTGAAAATCTCTTCCTTGTTGTCTTGCATGTGCCTTCTGCTCATAATATTGTTGTGGAAATTCGCTACAGCTCTCGCAGAATAAATGATAGAATTGCATCATAAAAAATTGGTTCCTTGCTCTATCTCGATTGTATGCACTCATGGTGCCTCAAGTTCTTCTTGTGAAGATGATAGAGGTGCCCTTGGTATATCACTCAAGAACTCACGAAGCTTTCCCCGCTCTATCAATCTCAGCACTATTTTTTGTACATTCCTGCAATTATCAGTTATATAGCCATGAAATTGGTGACACTCACAGAATTGTTTACTAAATTTGGAGAGGGGTGGTTCCATCCCTTTATTTGGTGGTTCCAGGATGCATTTAGATTCGTTCTTTTCAATGTACCGCATGATTGCTGATAGCGGAGCACTTAATTTGGGAAGCTTTATATCCTCAAATTTATGATCATTGGGTCTCCATCCTCCAGATTTCTGATCATTGTACCTTCCTCCCCGTGAGGGGTGCTCCCAATGCCTCTGGAATCTTCCTTCATCATTACTCGCCCAGTTCCTATTCGGTTGCATGTCTCGCTGAGGTGTCCGTTTCTGCTCATCTCGGTAGATATCCCGATAGTCTACTTGAGGCACATCGCCAATTGCATTTTTTTGTTCGTTAAATATTCACGGGATTTCGTAAAATGGCCTCCTTTGCCACTGTGGGTTGTGAAGTTGCTTCTTTTTGAATTTCTTCCAGAGCGATGTACTCTTCCTGGAATTCTCGGAGCTCTTGCATGGTCAACTTGTTCTTCTGCTTGAATATGACCATGTATAGCAAGTCGGTTGGGAATAAGGTGTTATCAAAGCTCTGAACCAAATTTGTTTCGGTTTCGTGACCCATAACTTCGCTACATAAGGTTCTCTATCTTGTGACGAGGTTTCACAAGCTTTTACCGACCCTTCTCTTCAAACTGAACAATTTCTCTACTCCTGGTCTTAACAAATTGTTATGTACGTATGCTGTGAGGAACGCCTTCTCAAGCTCGTGGAAAGGCGCAATAGAATTTTCGGGGAGAGCATCAAACCATGCTAGCGCTTCGCCTTTCAAACTGGAAGGAAAGTACTTGCACATGGCCTCATATTTTTTCTCCCACTGTAACATTGAACGTTAATAAGACTTGATGTGTTGAACCGCACTTCCGGTTCCATCAAGTATATTCCCAAAGACTGGCATTGTACATTTCAAGGGTAAAGCTTCATACAAAATTTTAACGCTAAAATGAGATCATTTGCCTTGGCTAATGCATTTGTTAGTTGTTGCCCTTTCCCATTGCTCTGGTAACTTCAAAACATTGCTCGCATGCTCTTTATTTCCTTCAGAACCTCATGATTCGCTTGATCCATTCCCTCATTCATATTCTTCTCTTTAGTCTTCTTTAGTTGTCGATCCATATCCTCTTGGCGTTTCCTTGCTTCTCGCTCTTCTAAGTTTTCTCCTTGACCCTATCTTCGCTTTCTAGGGGGTGGTTCCTTTCACCTACTCGTGCCTGACATAGGTGAATCTGATCTTTCTGGTATTTTCTCCTATATCTTTAGATTCTCCTCTTCGAGTTCTATGTTTCGCTGCTTGAGTAACTCTTGCTCATGGAACAGGTTCTTCTTTGCCTCTCTTATTTTGGAGAGCTTCACTTTCAATTATTCCGCCTTCATAATCTCCTCATCATCAGATGGGTCGTTATCATTAGGTCTGCAGTCCTCTATTCTTATGCCTCCGTCTTGATGAACGCTCTTATCTGATCCTCTTTCTTCTATGATGCGATTTGTTCCATCTCCCTTTCCGCCGATTGGTTTCCTTCCCCTGATGTTCTCTAGTTTACATGAGTGGATCCTTGAACTCCTTCTTGGTTCATTATTCGCACCGCTGTTTGCTTTTGACACTATCTTTCCCTTCTGAAACCTGCACAACGAAAAAAGGGATTTTGTTGTTTTCCTCAATGAGTTCTCAAAAGTTAACTCTATGATTCATGATATTGAATGTAGATATAACGATTATAACAAAGAGAATCAACTTTCTAACCCTAGATTTGACATCTGACCAATAATATTAAAGCTTTATTTCTAATTTAATGATTTCTATAACAAATCCAAGATAATAATCGAATGATGAGACCTGTATACTAACGATTTAACCGTTTAAGTACTTTAGATGAAAACAAAACTTTTGAACTGACCTATCATAGACAGAAAACTATTCTCAGAAAATTCTTCCTATTAACATTCTTAACTGTAAAAACCCTACGATTTTGAAAATTTGCAACTTCCAGGAACTATTATAAAGATTTACTACTTCCTAGAATTATCAATACTTAAAATAAGCTCTCAAAACCTCAAGCAAATATCATTTTAAAGATAACTCTAAATTCTCTTTTCCAAAACCTCAAAAGCTTTTAAAGATAAATCTAAAATGAACCCTTAAAATTATGAACCCTAAATCATATCTACAACTTTATACTTTTAGAACCTTAGCCTTATGAACTTTTCTTTAAATCATCGCTTTCCTAGAGACTTGCTTTAGGAACCCGGATCTAAGATTTCTGCAACAAACGAGATTTAACTCTTTTCTTTTCAAACGATGCATCTACGTTCCTAAATCTAAATTTTTCTTGAGAACCAAATAAGATAAAATAAACTCTTAAGTCCCTGTTTCTAGCGCCAAAATATAGTTGCAGGAAATCCCATAATATACCTAAGTATTTACCTCACAAAACTCTCTCAAGTATGGGCAAAGATTAATAATCCAAATTCACAATCACATGTAAAAGTAAAGTAACACAAGAGATTTTTACGTGGTTCGGTGTTAAAACCTACATCCAAGGGAATGATTTCACTATGATTATGATGAAGATTACAAGATCTTAGTTCAAGTATAATCCTCACTAGTTCTCTCACACTATACCTAACACAAGAAGTTCGACCCCTTTTTACATTGTTTTCGCTCGTATTTATTGACAAACTATAATAATGGATGACGACTCATTTTTCTTCGCAGGTATCTTCGCGTGTGGCTTCTTCACTAAAGTTTTCTTGAGGAAGAATCCAACTTCGTTGGTCTTGCTTCGTTGAGATACCCGTCAAGCGACTCTTCTCCATATCTTTCGTTATTGCTCTGTGTTTCACTTTATAATGATATGTCATCTGTCCCGACAGCTAAATGACTATTGAGGTGAGTGCTCTGCTTGCGCATTTAATGCCCAACTGCTCCATTCAAACTTGATCGTTGGTTATGAACTACTGCTTCCCACACGTCATGATTTTAGGAGGTGGGCGGAGATCCTTAAGTTGGTTGTGGTCTACCCGAGTGTTTGACTGATGTTTGGATTGATTATGACAAGGGTAATGTTAGGCTTCCAATAGATCAGTTTCTTACGATGCTTTTCTCTCATTTAATCTTTTGTATAAGTGATAGATAATTTATATTATGATTAAAATCAGATACTTCGTAAATTTCCGATGGTATATTTACTTTTTCGTTGATTATTCAATGAATTTATTTTACTGCTACTAAAATTTTTTCCGGTAAAATTACGTGGCTTAATTGAGGGCTTGCAAAATTAATAGGGGGATGGAGGAAAAGACAAAATAGGGTCATCTAATAGTAATACCCCCTACCCCTTAGCCATATATTTTTATAAAAATGACTAAAGTACCCCCATTTGATTAGTTCTAATATATGATTAGTTTAATTAATTAGTTAGATTATATTAGTTATATAGATTATGGTTAGGAATAAAATTAGAGAATTTTTTTTGCTTTGTTTTTGTGAGTAGAGAAGAAGAGGACTTTTGGAGGTTTTGGAGGGAAAAAAAGGTGAAAACCTAGGGTTTTGAGAGATGAATGATTCTAGTGCAAATATTGATGTTGGAGAATCTTCAAATAACAAGGATGACTGTGTTGATCTTAACTTAGATTCTCAGTTATATTGGATATATAACGTTGATCGGTTGATATATGAAGCCAAAAATGATGGTGTAAATGAAGAACCTCAAGCTTCAAATGAAGAAACCAATGCTACAAATGAAGAACCCATATCTCAAAACACTCAGGTAAACCTCTAATAGTCTATGAATGGTTTATTTTTTGGTTAAATTCGTCGAATCATAGTGGTAAAGGGAAGACACAATGTAAGTGTCGGCATGGCCGGGAGGTTAGGACCATGACGCATCTTCACAAGTCTTAAAGGTCATAACTTCCAACACTAACAACACTAACCTGTAACTTTACCATTCTAATTGTCCAACTATGACAGTGACGACACTAACCTACTCATTATGAGTCGTCATTGTACAATGTCTATACCATGACGGCGGTTGAATTAAAAAAAACCCTGTATGATATATATGTTAGGGTCGCACCGGTTTAGACCATATACCATAACAACTTCTATTGGAAATGTTTGGTTTAGGAATTCGTAAAATCATTTTATCTCATTGAAAAGGCATACATCTTTCATAGTGTTAGATTAAAGGAACTGAAATAGAATAGATCATTAGATTACACTTAAACACTTAATCAAATAGGTTGAAATCATAGGTAGTTTCTTCAAAAATACGATAACAATCCCCATGCTTAAACTTTTGGCCATGGATAGTTTCGTATCTGTCGAGAGCCATCACCCACTGAAAAATAAATCAATTGTAAGTTTGTATATTTGAAAATTATTTTTGATAAACGACATATTGATTGACATACTTACTCTTGTCATACTGGATTCGGTGGGATGGGCTTTCTTTACATCTTTCATTTCCTGTTTCAAAGCTTCCAATCGTTGAAATAGCTTCTCGAACCATTTCTTAATGAGTTTGAACGTCATATCATTACGATTTCCGTCTAATCCCATAAAAATCATACACATATGGTTCCACGAAGAATCGGATGTCTGATCCATGTTAATGTCGTAATTAACTCTTGGTTACTTTGGGTAATGTAAACTCTATCGTAGTCGTGCTTTGTGATCGTAACCCACGCTCTAACAATAGCAACATCTTCATCGGTAGTGTATGGAGTTACCATATTTAGTGCTTGAAAGGGACGAGTAAGAATGAGAATGAGAATAAGAATGAAAGGGATAGGTGAGACTCCGAATGAAAGGGGCAGGTTTCCTTTTATAGTGTTTAATTACCCAACGACTAGATTTTCAAAGAAAAAAGTTATTGGGTGAGTCAACCATATTTGGCAAATTCAAAATTCACAATAACTGCTTCTAGGGTCGTCGTGATCGTATTGTAATACCATAACGACCCTTGTAACTTATAAACAGTCGTCATTTATGTTTTTCGAAAACCATAACGACTTCTATGTAAAATTGGACAGAGAAGTGAGTATTTTTTGGTAAAGAGTCGTCAATATAAATTTAGTGTCGTCATAGCCTCTAGAAAGGGTCGTCAACCTGCTAAAAAAGATAATGACGGCGCTAGACTAAGTCATCATGGTCGATAGTTTGAGACCATGACGACTCCTCTCATTGTGTGTGCTTAAATATGTTTTTTCCTTTCTTTGTAGGTGATTGCACAACTAAGCGATGAACTTGAACCAATGTCGCAGATAGGGCCAGATACTTCCCACCATTATATGACTGACATAGTATGTGATCTACCATTTGGATTGATTTATCTTCTTAAATAGTTTGACTAGTCTTCTCGTCAATATAAGTATACTTCTCATAAAATCAAATTTGCAAAATGTAGACATGGGAAACTAAGACGGAGGTAAAAGAATGGGTTATCTCAAAGGCCAAAGAGAAATATGCGTGTCGGTTCAAAACAACCAAGTCACGGTTACAAAGTTTGAGATGATTTGCGAGAGAGGCTGCAAGCGTGAAAGCCACAAATCAAATGGATATAAATACTAGAAGAAGACGACGAGGGTCTACAAATCAAATACAAAAAAGTGTGGGTGTCCGTTTAAGATTATATTTAATAGGAACTTTGAAGGTTGTCAATGGAGATTATCGAGTGTTCTCATGATGGTCATAACCATCCGTTGCCCCAGAATATGATTGGACACACTGCATATTCCAGGTTGAAACCACATAAGATGGAGATGGTCCGGAAGATGAAGGGAAGTAGACCTCTTAAGGTCCTGAATAAGATAAAGGCCGATGATAAGGATAACTTGTCAACAATTTCCAAATTTACACCGCCAAAGCAACGCTCAAAAGAACTGAATGGGATGGTGAATTAATCATGCAACAATCTCAGTGGTTAGCGAAAAGGCTAGACTACGCGATGCAAACAAAGTTGGGTCCAGATAACAAAGTGTCTCACATTTTCCTTGCGCATCCGAAGATGGTGTGATTGGATCAGTGTTTTTATCATGTTTTGATGATAGATTGTACCTATAAGACCAATAGGTATAACATGCCAATGTTGAACAAATCTAAAAACAAGTCCGCGTCGGCGGCGCCCAAAATTGATGTGGATTATAGATGGTGGTAAGAATGGGTTTCAAACTCTCGAACTTGTGAAGATTGATTTTAGATTTAAAAACTAATTTTTAACTAGAAAATGTACACAAAAGATGAAAGTAATATTCACAAATACTGAGGTTATGGATTTCACCATTAACCAATTAAAGTGATTCATATATTCATGCAATTCTTTACGTTTAAAGTTATTCTAATATGAGTAGATTTTCAAAGTAACAATTGTAAATTGAAAGTATAAAACATCAAAAACCATAGGCTAAGCATAATCTATCAAAAGAAATCACAACTGCTTAATAAAAATCCTTAAATCAATTTTTAATCAAAGCAAATAATCATAAAAGAAATTGCAAAAATCAATTAAAATAGAAACATACCACTTTTTTTTTGGAATAATGGCTTCCTCCATCGCCTCAGCAAAGGGGTTTAGCTCCTCATATTAATCACTTTCTTAAAATAATGATTCATGGCTCAAAGTGTTTACAAATGATGAAAAAGAGTGAAAATAATGAAAACAATAATTTTGTAACGTTTCTTAGGCGTTGCGAACTCACTATTACAGAGGGAAAAGTGTTTCACTGAAGATAAACGTTGCAAAATAAAGATAAACATTGTAATGTGAAGATAAACATTGCTTGGTTTAAAGATTTTAGCAACGGTTTCTTCAACCATTTCTTCACAGTTTCTTCATCTTCTTCATCACGAGCAGAATTTTTCTGGATTTTGATTTCTTTGTTTCTGGCAGAGCCATCCCCCCCTTCAATCTTACCCGACCTCTTATATTTATACTAAACACAATTAAGACCCAAATCTCCGAAAATATATTTCAATCAATGAGAATCAAATCTTCTCTCGATCTGATTTTTTTTCTTCCCGAAATAAACTTCGTGATGTTTTTTTTTTCTGTTCGGGCTTTAATCCTCATCAACCTCTGTGATTTCAGATACGTAGTTTTCCTTATTCAAATATTTTACAGAATATCTCATATCTCACAGCAAACCCCGAGTATATTTCTTCCCTGTTTTGAACTTCACGAGACTTTGTTGTTCGATTTGGAAACTTTAAATCGTGTACAACTCTGACTTTTATGGTAAGAGAATATTGTCTACTTTAACTCTTGAAATTAATCCCAAAATCACGTCAAATACTCTTCAGATCGAGAGAAATATATTCTTGCCAAATTCAGTTTGAATTCAAAATAGGTGGGTGCCTTATCAATTCTTTGGGGGTGCCTTTATCACTTTTTCGGGTGCCTTTAACACTTTTCAGCCCTATTTTCCACAATTGTTTATTTCCCAAAACTACCTAAAAAAACAACGAAAATACACAATTAGTGTATAATCGAGCCTTATCAATATAAAGAATTGGGATAAATTAGACACAAAAATGTGTCTATCAAATACTCCCAAACTTATTAATTGCTAGTCCTCGAGCAAATCTAGAAAATGAAAATCCTAACTCACTTTCGTAGGCATCACGATTGCACTTAGCATGTGCAATAAGCTTTTAAACCCATAGGTGTCCCTATCGGACGAGTTTTATCTCGTGAGGGTTTACAAGAGATATACGCACAAAACCTTTACTCCAAACCCTAGCTACTTGTAAACGATTGAGGGTGGACGTGAAATATGTTATTTATTTGGCATAAAACTCTTTGGTTATGGGAATCATTACCTTATATTAGTCCAATTGTTGTACACGAGTCTGCACTCAAGCGTACTAAAATTCATATATAAGTAAACAAAGCTCTACTCAGAAAGTCGTACAATGGATCAAGATACTCAGAATCAATCAAATTTCAATCACATGAATAGATTTAGAAGATGGATATAAAGATAATGAATGGTGCACATGTTGACTAAGGTGAACGGTGTTTCCCATATCTGTTTGAAGGTCACTGCCAGGATGAATCCTAATGGATTGAGATACGCTCCCACTGGTCTTAATCCTTATACTAATATCGACTCAGCCGGTATATACAAGGGCCCCATCGGTCGATTTATTAAAAATAAAACAATTATTATTAAATGTACTGACAACATGATTGGATCAATTTGAATCCAAGCGCATGCTTCTTATCAACATCTTATATGATAGTTCTCATGGATCCTGCGTTCCACGCTTTCTTAGGCGACGGAGACAGGGATACCACACATATATTGCTATCAAAGTGTCAATACTCGTTGTTTTTTTAAATAATGGTCTAAAATAAAATAATGGGGCTTGATCTCAAACACTTTACTTCATCCTGGCGGTGATAACAATTCGATACTGGTGCCCCACCAAATAACTTAAAGAAACACAAAAAATTGCAAAAATAAAAGAGAAGGTGATATGGTTGAGATAGACTCTGAGATATGGTGACAACTATTATGTTATTTTTAACACCTGAGCTAGGCATCCTTATATGAATAGACTATTTAGCTGGGCACCTAATTCCTGTAGAAAACGAGCTAAGTTTTCATCTACCTAGATTGGTTAGTATCATTCCGAATTGTTTACAAGTTTCTAGACTTTGGAGTTTTATTTTTCACGAAAATTTTCTCCCTTACCCCCAAACTTAAATCTAACATTGTCCTCAATGTTCTAAAGATGAATTATTAAAAGCATGAACAAGGAGAAATTGTTACCAATCGAAAGAAAGGAGTTAAGGAAAGATATTACCGTGTCGCATGAGCATGGGTTACCTCCCACGAAGTACTAAGTTTAAAGTCTTCATCCAGACTAAGAAAGAATTAGTCACCTCATAAAATCATATAGCAATAGTCGGAACAATTGTGGGTCATCTGAATAAAATAATGTTATCCAAAATAGAAGGAAACTGCAGCAGGCCCAGAAAGTGAACAAAAAGAGTACAACCTTCTCCCTATCTAGTGTCTGGTTTAAGACAATTACATCTAGTTGAGGTTCAGGTTCGGGCTCTATAAAAAGGTCTAGATAAATCTATTTAAGTTGAATTTCCTCATAGGCAGGATCCGGAAGATCAGGTTGTAGAGTCTGGAAAAACTTAACTAAAAAATTTAAGGCACATAATAATAACCCGAATAATTATGGATCCTCAAAGTCAATCAGATTTGACCCACACAGTTGACTACTATGAAAATAGTGGCCATTCTTAAGTAAATGTGTCGATTCTAATCTCCTAAAGTAATTAGGCTTAGTCTCAAAACTTAATAACGGATATATTTGAAATTCAAACGTTCCCACATTTGGAAGAAAATATTTTAGTGGGAAAACAAAGTCAATTTTGGTATTATTTCCTAGGTAAACCACATCGACCAGAGGATGGGTTTCAAACAACTGAACTTCTTTCTGGACATCACCAGGCTCGGGAAATCTAGTTTGAAGATGATCTTGTAAAATGGTAGAGGTGCATATGTCAAGTCCCAAGTTAGGGACCTTTCTAAGAGTCAAAGGTAAATCACATGGAGAATGATAGTCACACCGAAACTTAGAGTTTTCAGTGTCTTTAGATAGATAAATCACAATTTTCCTAATTTCTAGATCGGCAGATTCCTGAAAATGGTCAAATGATTCTTGTAGGTTATAATCAGGTGGTGCATCCTCACTCATATTTAAAATCTCTACGGTCTCTATCTTTGTTACCTAAGACTATTATTTCTAAATCGCTGGACTCTAAAACGGTAATCTCAGGATAAACCCGTTCCTCTAAACCATTATCGGCTTCAAAAAAAGAAAATTCTACATCGTCTAAAACAGTGGTATCTCTAGTCAAATCCTCTTCCTTTTAAGGTGAATAATCATTTAAATTATTTAGATTTGAACTAAAAGTAACACTATCATCATGAAGCACAATTGGAGTGACAATTCCCTTATCACTCTGCCTGTATATTTCAAGTTCTTCGTCAATACTATCCTCATCATCATAATAATATGAAGATGTTTGAACCTCGTCTAAATAAGTAGTTTTACCAATTCTATCCTCGTCCTCTTGAATAGGTGAATAATTATCAAGGGTAGCACTATGTTAGCAATTAAGATCATTTTTAGGAATATTATTCTTTGCAAGACTTTTATTTACACTTAACGCAAACCTATTTGTATTCTTAGTTAACTGTTTGAGGGATTCTTCTAGAGAAAGATTTGGACTACTAATTGTTCCCCCATACTTAATAAGAACCTTCTTGTATCCACACTTAACTCCTTGAGATAATTTTCTAGAGAAACAAATGGATCATAAGGAGTACTAGATCGCAACTGCTCGTGTGATTCTTCTAGAGAAAGAGTTGGACTACTAATTGTTCCCCCCATACTTAATATGAAACTATTTGTATTCTCAGTCAACTGCTTGAGGGAATTCTCTAGAGAAACAAACGGATCATAAGGAGTACTAGATCGCAACTGCCGTGTGATTCTTCTAGATAAGGATTTGGGTCATCATAGGGAGTACTAGATTGCATCTTCTTTAGGGCATCCCTCCAAGATAAAGAACTCAAATTTTGCTCATTTTTATGTTCATATGACGGGTTGTATGTACGAATAGTAATTGGGATCACCTTGGTATGAGCAATAACCTCCAGAAGGTTGGTGGAGGTCCCGAATACTATCCACACCATGTTGTTAGTATGGATAATGTCTATTTTGAAATTCAGTCGGATATTTATTGTATTGGTCCTCATAATACCAGTTCGACATTTTCTGACAAAAACTTTCTATATTTACAAAAAATCTAAGAAAATAAATCCTAACATGAAGGGGTTCTAAACATACACAAACAAGGCCGACTCAACCAAATCAAACCTACTGAATCTAGCAAACAAAAAGCATGATGGCTCCACTTAGATTGTTTCTAGACCAGCTTCTATTCTTCCAAAAGGCAACTAGTTACAGTTTTAGCAAATCTCTTAGAACGATCCGAATTAGATTAAGTCAAATAGAAACAGGATAATCTCTAAGGAACTTTGATAACCCTGCCTCTTTGGCAACGTTTCTTTGGGTTACAAGGCGGCTCAAATCTACTTAAAATACTCTTCCTGAACTTTGAGTTAGGCTAACAGAGTAACCAATACAGTCCCTTTGAATGACTTTCCAATAAGCTCATTACCCTATAAGTCTCTTTCTAGTCAAATTTTAGGCTTAGGTTTGCGTAGGCAATGTGTTCCTAAGTCGGGCAGAAAGGATACGGTGATGAAATCTGAACCCTTATCTTATATGCCAGTTTCTTCCCTTTACTAGAAAAGTAAATTCCGTATTCAAGTCCTCAACATATATGCATTACGAAGGAATACAGAAAACCCACTGAAAGGGGATTCGTGGGTGGTTAGAGTCTTACCTCCCATTCCAGACGGGCGATGACCGTTGAAGTCGACTCAGGCCACCGACTCATATGTCAGTGTACGAACCCGAGGGGCAGAGACAATATCGTAATTGTCGTCCTTCCATGTGCAGTTTATATTTAATTACCCTTCCGTAGAGTTTAAAAATAAAAATAATGTCCAAAAATGTCCCAAAGTAAAGTCCAAAGTCCAAAGAAAAAGTCCAAAAATAAAAGATTTCCTAATACAATTTTCTAAAAAAAAAAAAAAAAAAAACCCTAAAAATTAAATAAGAAATAAGAATAAAAAAATTTCTGTTATTTTCAATTTATCTTTGACTCCAATTCTTTAATCAATCAATATAATCTTTGGCTCCAATTTTTTTTTGATCCAAAACTCGTAATACAAAGAAAAAAAACCCAAAAACGTAATAAAACAAATAAAAAATAAAAATCTAACTAAACTAACTAACCTAAAAAAAAAAAAATCTAAAAACAAGTCCGCGTCGGTGACGCCAAAAATTGATGTGGATTATAGATGGTAGTAAAAATGGTTTCAAACTCTCGAACTTGTGAAGATAGATTTTAGATTTAAAAACTAATTTTTAACTAGAAAATATACACAAAAGATGAAAGTAATATTCACAAATACTGAGGTTATGGATTTCACCATTAACCAATTAAAGTGATTCAATCTAATCAATGTTCATGCAATTCTTTACGTTTAAAGATATTCTAATATGTTACAAAAGTAGATTTTCAAAGTAACAATTGTAAATCGAAAGTATAGAATATCAAAAACCCTAGGCTAAGCATGCTCTATCAAAAGAAATCACAATTGCTTAATAAAAATCCTTAAATCCATTTTTAATTAAAGCAAATAATCATAAAAGAAATTGCAAAAATCAATTAAAATAGAAATATACCACTTTTCTTGGAACAATGGCTTCCTCTGTCACCTCAGCAAAGGGTTTTAGCTCCTCATATTAATCACTTGCTCAAAATAATGATTCATGGCTCAAAGTGTTTACAAATGATGAAAAAGAGTGAAAATAATGAAAACAGGAAATTCGTAACGTTTGTTAGGCGTTGCGAACTCACTGTTACAGAGGGAAAAGTGTTTCACCGAAGATAAACATTGCAAAATGAAGATAAACGTTGCAAAGTGAAGATAAACGTTGCTTAGTTTAAAGATTTTAGCAACGGTTTCTTCAACCTTATCTTCACAGTTTCTTCATCACGAGCATAATTTTTCTGGATTTTGATTTCTTTGCTTTTGGCAGAGCCAGCCCCCCCTTCAAGCTTACTCGACCTCTTATATTTATACTAAACACAATTAAGACCCAAATCTTCGAGAATATGATTCAGTCAATGAGAATCAAATCTTCTCTCGATCTGATTTTTTTTCTTCCCGAAATAAACTTTGTGATTTTTTTTTCTGTTCGGGCTTTAATCCTGAACAACCTCTGTGATTTCAAATACGTAGTTTTCCTTATTCAAATATTTTACAGAATATCTCCTATCTCACAACAAACTCCGAGTATATTTCTTCCCTGTTTTGAACTTCAGGAGATTTTGTTGTTCGATTTGGAGACTTTAAATCGTGTACAACTCTGACTTTTATGGTAAGAGAATGTTGTCTACTTTAACTCTTAAAATTAATCCCAAAATCACGTCAAATACTCTTCACAGATCGAGAGTAATATATTCCCGCCAAATTCAGTTTGAATTCAAAATAGGTGGGTGCCTTCATCCATTCGTTGGATGCCTTTATCAATTCTTTAGGGGGTGCCTTTATCACTTTTCGGGTGCCTTTAACACTTTTCATCCCTATTTTCCATAATTGTTTATTTCCCAAAAATACCTAAAAAAACGAAAATAACACAATTAGTATATAATCGAACACTATCAATATAAAGAATTGGGAAAAATTAGACACAAAAATGTGTCTATCACAGACGTCATATCCAAAATTCTAAGCCAAAGACCGGTGCTCAGCGTTCGAAGGAAGAAGAGAGCGTCTGAGTCAACTTTCCGGAGAGGAACGAACGGAAGAGAAAAGGAATGAAAAGAAACAATACGGTGAAGAAGAAGAGAAATTGAAGCAATTTATAAATGATTAGGACGATTTAGCTCATTCTACTACCGAGGTGAAGTTTTTTTCTAAGTTACAAAAGTTTATTGATGATTGGAGCAAGAATCATAGGAAAACGGTCGATTATTGCCAAAATTCGTGGTTACGTCCATACAAGGAAAAGTTTGTATATACATGGACCAACAATTATAAGCACTTCAAAAATGAGTCTACAAGTTTGGCAGAGGTATCACACGGTCGGTTAAAAAGTATCCTTGAAGAGAGTCAGAATGAGGCCGTTATGGTACAAGAAGCTATTCACGAGCATGCCATGAATGATCTTAACCGCATAGTGATGCAAATGGAACATAGCAGGGACAAGTTCTGGTTGGCATATGTTGATGATTCTTATTTGCTGAGGGATATATCTTACCAAGTGTCGGCATGGGAAATACGTTATATGATGGTCGAACTTAAAAGATATAGGGATCAAGAGAAAGAATGTATTTTGGTGCAATGTAATTGCATGACCTTGACGTGCATCGACCTCCCATGTTGTCATAAGCTTGGTGAGTACAAGGATGTCATTCCGCTTGACGATATTGATCCGTTTTGGAGTAGGCCTGTCAATGGATAACCGAATATTCAACATCCGCCCGAGTCCGTACCGAAAATTTAGGATATTATCCGAAGTTTCGGATATCGGATAAAAATACTGATATCTTATCGGATAAATACTCCCTATCAGATACGGATACGGGAATACCACTATCCTATAGGATAATTATCTGGTATTCGATAACATAAATATATGTATATAAAACTACTATTATATATTTAATTTTCTTAAATTTTTTGCATGTGTTGATGATTTTTTGTTCGAAAGAAATGAAGGAATGACAAATTCATCAAAATTAATTTTATGTTACGATTTTGGATTCATGAGAAGAAGAAGTGATTAAACACATACAACCAATTTAATTTTTATGTTTTCCTTATATAGTTTCCGGATAATTATCGGATTATCGGATATCCGTTAATCTTAACGGATTCAGATACAAAAACGAATTTCTATTATCCGTCGGATAATTATCGAATACGAATATCCGTATATTGTTAATGGATTCGGATACGGGACAACCATTATCCGTTTCGTTAAGTACCGTTGACAGCCCTATTTTGGAGGTAACTTTCTTTAGTCCCAAGGCCCACATGAGTGTCTGATGAATAGTTTGGAGACATGGAGCTTGGTCACGCTATAAATGAAGTTTACCCTACAGTGAATCGTGCGAGAAGACAAATATTGGTTGCTAACTTGTGGCCGGGCTTCCGTCGATCTTTGGAGGTACAAGAGGAATCTACAAAGCAAAAAACACAAGGTAGACCAAACACAAAGATGTCATTGAGAGAACATGTAAAGGAAAATAAGAGATGCACAAGAGATCCATCACGTCATGAGAATGTCGAAGCGGAATATAAGAAGTATGAGAATCCGGCTGCACCCAAGAAAAGGGGTCGGCCAAAAAAAGAAGTATGCACCCAAAATGACCAAAAAGTGAAACTGAAGGTTTCCATCTAAGCCACAGAGTGAAGGCCAACAAATATGGATGTTGTTGAGAATGCGGTCGAGAGCCAACAAAGCCAAACAAGTGAAATGGTTACAATAAAAGGGAAAAGGGGAAATATGCATACCCCTAGGGATTCACAAAGAAGTCCATATCGTGTTACTCATACGTTGTACAAAGAATATACAGAAAAACTCCATCATATCACCTTAGATTACCTTATATCCACTGACGACGTCGACGGGGATAGAAATTATGGTTTTCATGTTGCAACAGAACAATCAGGACATTTCAATGAAGTCGATGACGAGAACGTCACCCAAATCCATTATGTAAGAACCAAAATGGTCGTAAAACTTGTTCGGGACAAGGAACTCTATATTTTGATGATGCTTGAAGGAAATTGAAAAGATAAAGAAAATAAATTCAAGGAATTGGTGTCGTCTGTAAAAGGGCGGAAGGGGGCTAAGATGGCCGGTTATAAGTTTTGGATGATATTGCCTTATTATGGGCAACTCTTAGCGGATACATTCACTTGTGTTGTTCATGTATTCTCCCCTGGGCTCCCTGGGGGCTCTATAACATATGTACCCTCAGGAACTAGGTGTGAGCCGGCACTAAAGAAGAGAAGAATAGTTACGGCACATGTGAAGAATAACAATTACATCGGTCTGAAGATAAAATAAGAGTGTCATTTACCACCGGTGAGATATGATCATTGGGAAGAGTTCTCTAAGGAGTGGATAAAAAAATATGAGTATGGCATGACCGTATGGAAGACTTTGGATGAATCTCCAACAAAGGTTGATTTAGGGGATTAGTCGTACATCTTTTGGAAAATTTTTATATTTTGAAAATTGTATGTTGAAGCAAGCTTTCGGAAGATTATCTCTTGAACTTAAACTTATCTCTTGAGCTTAAACTTGTCTTGAAAATTGTATGTTGAATGATTAATAAATACAATGTTTATTATCTTGTTGCTTGTCAACCGCTTTTACTTAGGGTCGTCACATTTAAATGTATCGACACTAACGACTCTAAAGTATTCTATGATTCTGTATAACGATCGACATGGTTTTTATAAGTCGACCCTAACGACTCATAGCTGCCATTATTTGGGTAGTTTGAGGTCATCATGGACTATACCAACATACCATGACGACTCTTTATGATAAAGTTCTACAATTCCTGGATGTTTTTGGGTGGTAGGGTAGCATAGTTTCATACCATATACTATGACTAACCTTACCATTGAAATGGTTGCCTCTAGTCATAGTAGCATTCATCAACCTACTATTTTTGACCATGACGACCCTTACCATTGAAATAATTGCCCAAATGGTCATAATAAGAGTCATCAACCTGCTATTTTTGACCATGACGACCCTTACCATTGAAATAATTGCCTAACTGGTCATAATAGGATTCGTCAACCTGCTATTTTTGACCACAACGACTCATGTGTACCCTTATTTTTGGTTGCTTTGCGTCGTCATGGTCGACACCACTTTACCATGACGACAGTAGTTTCCAAAAATATAAGTTTTCCTGGATGTTGTAGTATGCCGGGGTCACATCGGTTCATACAATAATCTATGACGACTTATATATCCCATTTTTTGGATGAGCTAGAGTCATCATGGTTGATTCTAATAGACTATGACGAATCTATCCCTTCATTAATGAAATAATATTTTCATACTTGGAGTCGTAACCCTGCTAAATTTTGACCATGACGACACATTCACATTCACATTCAAACTTGGAGAAATAACTATGTTTTAACAAACCATTCTTATTCAAACCAATCCACTACCACAACTATTATACCAAATTATGTTGTTCCTAACAAACATAAAGAAACATAAGTTCAAGTACGGTAAAATCGAATTGTATCTAAGAAACGTAAATATACATGATTTTAAGTCTATTATTTCAATGTTTTAATAAAAACAACATCGTCTCAACCACGACCATGACCTCGGCCACTTCCTTGTTTAGCTGATCTCCGGCTTCGCTTTACACCAGTTCCTTGACTTCCACGACCTCGACTAGCATCTCCTTGACCCTCATCGCCTTGGGTATCAACACCTTCTTTGATTACTTGGGTAGAATGTTTACGAGACCTCTTACTTTCACTTGCCAGATCAGTAAACATTTTAGCCGCAACGGGGTTTTCAATGTGTGTCAACAAGTAAACGTACTGAACTTGTTGGTCAGGCGTCAACGCCTCTCCCTTTTCCTTTGAGAAACTCAGTCCCTTGATCATAATATCCCTTCGATCTCTCTAAAATAAATAAATTGCAATCGAGGTTAAGTGTTTATATTTAACAAATAGAGAAAAAAAAGGCTATAATACTTACGAAAAGCTTTAGAATGCTAGAGTGTGTTTTGGCGTCGGGTGCTAGAGTAGAACAAGTAGATGTTTTGTTGCTTATCCGCCCCCAAATATCTATCTGTATCATACGTCCATGAGAGAAATTTCGGTACCATTCCAAGTAACCCTCCTTTGCCTCGTAACCCGTAATCAAATTATCCTAAAAAGAGATTTCTACCAAATTAGCATGTCTATTATCCCAATCACTGGTCCACGGCAGAGGTTCGTAAACCACCTCAATGCTAGAAACATCTTACTTGTATTCATCAAGGTTGAGTTGGAATTTTGGTTTATAATCCTCATCATGCGGTTCTTGAATATACCTAAGTTGCCGCATTACTCTCGACGGATCATACATTGAGAATCCGGTAGGGTGAAACAAAGGACCATTGTAAAAAGATATATTTCTCCGATCAGGATCAACTCTGTCTACCACATACGGATCAAATACTACATCTTTGGCTGTCATGTTTTCCAGACTTTGCCGCATGTGTAACAACTGTGTCTTATGAAACTTTTCTTGAACCGCAATGAACGTGTATTTCAATCCCCTTGGTTGAGCACTGGTCCAATCCACCTTTACCTTAACATGTTCGTTATCTTTGAACAATGAAGGAAAATGTTCATAAATACACACCTATACAACCATCAAAACAATGAAACTAATATTCATTAAACAAGACATTGGAAATCCATCATAACTTTTAACGATGCCAAAAGACATATAAGACTTCAAATATAGAATTTATACAAATTAGAGGATTTTTCCTAAGTTTTCAAATGCACCAGAGATTTACATGATTCCTAGAATTTGTAATCCCATGGAATTATGAATCCCTCGGAATTATGATTTCCGCAACCAAGCACACCAATAAACAAAAGATGATAGTTAATGGAGAAGAAATAATGCCTAACTTTTCTATTTCTCAAAAACTTGGTTTCCTGTCTTGCTGATAAAATGGTTAGCCACTTGGACTCTATGATCCCAAAAAAGAAATAAATTAGTCGTCAAACTCGATTCGCGTTTGGAAGCGCGGAAACATATATTTAAAGATGTAGTGGAAAGTGCATAAACTAAATTAAAAACAGAGAAAATTATAGTCCATTAACTAACTAAGATTTATTCAATATATTTTTGAAAATTTTATTGATATGACCTCATTTTAAGACTCTCATTGCAAATTTGTCATTTTTTTTTCTCCAAACATTATAAATTTGTTCCATTTTTTTCTTTTCTATCCCGTTTTTTTTGAAACAACACTAATTGGTTGTTATGTGCCACGTGGTAACCTTTTTCACTTCACAAGAGTATGATCTACCCCTAACCTAACCATTTTACGAAACACCATCTTAACCATAGTTATTCTCTTCTCTCATAGTTAAACAAACACGTGGCAGTCACCAAGATAAGATTTGACGACGGTCTAAGATGTTTTTTTTTTCAACGGTCATACCTCTTCTTTATATTGTATCTTCATCCCTATAAGAACCCTAGCATCCAATTCTTCTTCACCAATTTCTTACCCCCACGAATATCCAATTGAAAAAATAAAAGGAGATTTAGCTAAGTCTTTAAGTAGGAACAGTAAACATGTGAGATCTTTAAACCTACTTTATTCCATTAGATTATTTACGCATTTACTAAGACATGAAAGTTTTGTTTAAAAAAAGATGAAGTGCTTGATGTGT
>JAJJMC010018473.1:2326612-2361191 GCA_023531435.1 Papaver californicum | reverse complement strand
TAAGACATGAAAGTTTTGTTTAAAAAAAGATGAAGTGCTTGATGTGTCAGCTTGAATCTCATGAGACAAAATATTGTCAATGGGTATACTTAAGATCCAAGAAAGTACTTTACAATGGTGTTGGGGCTTTATTATATTCAAGGACAAAAAGTAATCCAGGAAGGTTGTTCATAAAGTGTTTGAACCACACATGTACTTATATTGAGTTCTTTAATGATGCTTCAAATCTAAATAAAGCTTTATCAATTTTGTTGCTATCCCCAAGTGCTTGCTATGCTTTCGGAGGAAGTGATCATTGGATTATCAAATGTTATTTGGATAACAATCCATGGTACGACAACAAGTGCAGGGGAAATTGAAACTTAGAATTTGCAAAAACTAACATAATAACATGATTCTTAACCTTGTATGCCAGGAATGCCAAGACTTCACTTGGACTGCAAATGCAATAGTAATTGATTCGAAGAAACAAGCAAGAAATTCCAATTTTAGGATAGCTGCTCTTTGTTAAGAGCTTGCACGGAATGTACACATTTAATGTACCAAAAACTGAAATTACAGAACATTAGCAAAGAATTTTATAGTAAAATCTAATTGTATACATAACATAATGTTTAACTTTAGGTTTATCACCTAAAAAAACGTTAATTGATTTTTGGTACTTATATTTTGTCCAATTTTAATGTTTGATCTAATTTTTGTCCAATTTAGAGTTTGGTACCTGTACGTTGATATATGTTGAATGGGTTAAATATTGAATTTTGTTAAGAAAATACTAAAAAAATAAATACAAAATTTATTAGATGAGTTTACAATCATATCTTTCACTTTTCGAACAAATCGATCTAAATCCTAGATTTTAGTTTGTCTCACTCTCTTTCTCTCCATCTTTTTTCTATGCAGCATAATCATCCCCACCAGCCATACACCACCACTACCACCACCACCACGAACCATATCAACACCACCCTATCAAGAACACCACCACCAGCAGCAGCCATATGTACACATCAAAGCTTATAATAATACCAACATCTAACCCACAACAAACACACAAAAATAAATATATAAATAAACCTGCGAATAAAAGGATTAGGGGAAACTGAAATTCATTAAACCTATTCAATTTATCACTCACGAAAAATTCATAACACCTAATAGTTCACGGCAAGTTCTTTTAATCATGTTTTGCTGTTGTAAAACTCCGTCCCAGTTCTTTTTCCTTCTCCTCGGTTTTCACTGCCTTCACTTCTTGCCTAAATTTCTACACTCAGCTCCTAGCATCACAACCATAGACCACCATTCATCACCTAAGCTTTCTCTCGACTGGAATTCTCTTCATATGCAACAAACCCAAATCTATCTTCAACTTTTCGATCTGAGTTCTTCCATCTCCAACAGCTTCAACCCTATTGTGGACGGGTGTCAAGCCTTGGGCATTAAGTTAGGAATATGCCAAATATGTTATGTTTCCTAGTTTGTTGTGGTTTCCTAGTTTATTAGGATTTCCTAGTTTGTTGTAAATTAGGGTTATCTTCTCTTGTATATAAACACACCCATTGTAATCAATTGAAATAGGAATAAGAAAGATATTCTTCATAAAAGTATTTATGGTATCAGAGCCAGGTTCCTAAGAAAGGATGAAGAGATGTCCAACTCAGAATCGGTTTCACCAATTAGTTCTCCTAAGAAATGCATAACTGCTGACCCGGAGGGTGTGGCAGTTGATCTGAAGCCAAGGTTATCTTGTGAAGATGGGACATGAAGAATGCTAATGAAACCTGCAGCCAGTGTAGAGAAGCAGTTCGTATTTGTTGATTCATTTAAAGACAAGGACGAAGTTCGAGATAGTAAAATTATAACTATGCCGGTTTCTGATGAAAAACCAAAAGGGGAGCAGCTCCAAGGTACTGGTATCAATTCGCAACAAATAATCAACCCATGCTTAAAGTCCGTTGGGAAACTTGATGAAGCATTACTCATTTCTGTGGCTAAGCATGAAGGGGTTGAGAAACTTTGTGAGAAGAGAACAAGTGTTAGTGGATGTAAAGATGAAAGAATAGGCTTATCAGGTTTGAGTGCGAAAGTTGTGAAAGAAGCTGTTTTTGATATGACAGTACAATGCAAAGACCATGAAGGGTCAAACTGTGACATACGAACAAAGAAGAAAATGGTGTCTGGTGTTGATATCCACGAATCAAGTGAGAGGAACATGAGGGAAACTTTGCCTTCAGAAAATGTTTTGCATTCAGAGAATGGCGCTGAAAGGGATGAAGGTTTGGAGGTAAAAACTAATATCGGGCATACTGAATATCAAAGAATGGAACAGACAAGTTCAGATCATTCAGCTCATGATAATCAAATTTCAGGTACTGCCGGGTCAAGTGTTTTGGGTCACAGTGGTAGAACTGAATATAGTGCTAGTCGTGGGACTAGTAAAGGACGTGGACAGGCTAGGGCGAATGCGGTCCAAGGAATGAGTGAACCAAAGGCCGAGACTATTGTGACTGAGGAAGACAAAGCTTCACTTCCCTCTCTTACTGGTGAACAATGTAGTACTTTGATGAAGATGCTGAACATTCATAAAAAGGTGGATAATTCCATCAATAAAGTTAGCAGTACTATGAATACTGATTGGACAATTGATTCTGGTGCATCGCATCATATGACAGGGAGTTTGCGATTATTGACTGACGTACGAGACATTGAGGCGTGTCTTGTTGGGTTTCCAAATGGGGATATTACGATGGCTACCAAAGAATGAACTGTAAACTTTGGAAGTCGTTTTACATTGACCAATGTTTTGTTTGTTCCGAAGTTAAATTGCAATTTATTGTCTGTGGGCAAGCTTCTTACTACTTCTAAATATTTTTTCACTCTAACTGATAAGTTATGTGTCATACATGATTGCATCTCGAGGATGTTGATTGGAGTGGGTGAATATCAGAATGGGATCTATATGTTGCGGGATGTGACAGCGGTGCAGATAAATAAGGTGCAGCGGAAGGACAATGTAAAGATGTGGCATCGGCGCTTAGGTCATCCCTCGTATGGAGTGGTAGGAACTTTGTTAAATTCAGATGTTAGTAGGGAGAATAAAAATCCTTGTGAGATTTGTCTTCGGGCCAAACAAACTAGAGATGTTTTTCCTTTAAGAGCTAATAAAGCTGGTGCAATTTTTGATTTAATACATTGCGATTTATGGGGTTCGTATCGTGTGCTATCATATTGTTGTGCATCGTATTTCTTAACTATTATTGATGATTATTCTAGAGCTGTGTGGATTTATTTGCTTGCTGAGAAGTCTGAAGTTACAGGAGTGTTAAAAAAAATTTGTTTAATGGCTGATCGTCAGTTTGATGCACGTATTAGAACTGTGCGTAGTGATAATGGAACCGAGTTTACATGTTTGAAATCTTATTTTCGTGAAAATGGTATAGTATTTCAGACTTCATGTGTAGGTACACCTCAGCAGAATGGGCGTGTAGAACGAAAGCACCGTCATATATTGAATATTGCACGAGCATTGCGGTTCCAGGCAAACTTGCCTCTTAGGTTTTGGGGAGAGTGTGCGTTGGCTGCTAGTTATCTGATTAATCGGACACCCTTATCGGTATTAGGAGGAAAGACTCCGTATGAATTGTTGCTAAATCGGAGTCCCAGTTTGGATGCGATTCGTGTCTTTGGATGTTTATGTTTTACTCGGGTCAAAGAAAACGATAAATTTGTTCCTCGAAGTAGAAAGTGTATTTTCGTCGAATATCCGAATATTTTGACAGGTTCATCAAATACTTCTGAAACGGATACTTTCGCCACTTCTGATACAGGAGGACGGTCTTCGCGTATTCGACGCCCACCAGTTCATTTGAATGATTATATTTGTCACACCGCCCGCTGTTACACTACTCCGTGTCAAGATCCTATTCCACTTTCACTCACTCCTCCAAAGTCCTCAGGTACTCCATATCCCTTAGCTCATTATGTTAGTTGTGATAAATTCTCCTTGCCGTTTTTTGGCTGCTATTACTGCAGAAACAGAACCAACTAGGTTTTCTGATGCTATTAAGGATCCAAAGTGGTTGACGGCTATGAAAGAAGAAATACATGCTTTGGAAACTAATGGGACATGGAGCGTAGAGAATTTGCCTCCCGGAAAGAAGGCAATTGGATGTAAATGGGTTTATAAAACCAAATATAAATTCAGATGGTTCCATTGAAAGACACAAGGCTCGGTTAGTTGTTTTGGGAAATAATCAAAAGTAAAGGATTGACTACAATGAGACGTTTGCTCCGGTTTCTAAAATGCTGACAGTTCGACTGCTTTTGGCACTTGCTGCAGCTAAACAATGAGAACTTCATCAAATGGATGTGCGCAATGCTTTTTTTCATGGTGACCTCGCTGAAGATGTTTACATACGTCATCTGCCAGGTTTTTCATGTGCGTCTCCTAGTATGGTATGTCGACTGCGTAAGTCTCTGTATGATCTTCGTCAAGCACCTAGGAATTGGTTTGCAAAGCTTCGCTCTGCCATGATTTTGTATGGGTTTACTCAGTCCTATTCTGATTATTCGCTTTT
The DNA here is from genome assembly GCA_023531435.1 of Papaver californicum. NCBI lineage: Eukaryota > Viridiplantae > Streptophyta > Magnoliopsida > Ranunculales > Papaveraceae > Papaver > Papaver californicum. Next base: position 2,356,614 of record JAJJMC010018473.1, on the reverse strand, counting down.
TATGTATAAACGACATGATATTTTTATAGTTGCCCTGGTTTATGTCAATGACTTGATTATCGCTGGCACTCACTCTGATAAGATTTAATCTTTTAAAAGTTATTTGCATATTTGCTTTCACATGAAGGACTTGGAAAATTGAAGTATTTTCTGGGCTTAGAGGTGGCGCGTGGTTCACAAGGGATTTTCTTATCTCAGCGCAAATATGCCCTTGATATCATTGCAGAAACCGGTTTATCAGGAGCCAAACCAGCTCTTTTTCCTTCAAAACAGAACCATGACTTGGAAAGTGAGATTATGAATGATCCTGAACAGTATAGACGATTGATTGGATGTCTTATTTATCTAACTATTACACGACCTGAACTTTGTTACTCGGTCTATACTTTGGCTCAGTTTATGCAGTCCCCTCGATTACGTCATTGGGAAGCCGCTTTTGTTCGCTATTTGAAAGGACAACCTGGACAGGGAATTTTACTTCGTACAGATTCTAATCTGCGTGTGACAGGATTTTGTGATTCTGATTGGGCGAGTTTTCCTTTAACTCGTCGGTCACTTACTGGTTATTTTATGTTTCTTGGTTCTTCGCCAGTCTCGTGGAAAACTAAGAAATAATTGACTGTATCTCGTTCATCTGCAGAAGCCGAGTATCGATCAATGGCTACATCGACTTGTGAACTCAAATGGTTAAAGGGATTGTTACGGTCTTTCGGTATTTCACATTCTTCTCCCATGCGACTTTATTGTGACAGTCAAGCTGCGCTTCATATTTCTGCAAACCCAGTTTTTCATGAACGTACTAAGCACATAGAAGTGGACTATCATTTTATTCGGGATGCTATTACTGACGGTCTTGTTTCTACTCAGTATGTTCGTACATGAGACCAGTTAGCTGATATCTTTACTAAGGCGCTTGGACGGAAACAATTTGATTATCTCCTTGGCAAGTTGGGTGTTCGTCATCTGCACACTCCAACTTGAGGGGGAGTATTGTGGACGGGTGTCAACACACCCAGTGTTGTGGTTTCCTAGTTTATTAGGGTTTCCTAGTTTGTTGTAAATTAGGGTTATCTTCTCTTGTATATAAACACACCCATTGTAATCAATTGAAATAGGAATAAGAAAGATATTCTTCATAAAATTCTTTAAACCCATTTCTCCATGCCTAATTCGAACCCTGTACCCAGACTCGAGCTCAACTTCTTCTCGCTGGAAAATAACCCATCTTACATCACAGCCACCAAAACCCCATTAGTGAATCCTTTAGTTATTTCCTCTCAGCTTATTTCGACCACAACACACAAATAAGATTCGTACACAATTGATGATGACGATGATGATGTGAATTAAGATTCAAACTAGGGTTTTGAGAATATGACTGTATGCGGCTAATTGTTCGAATTGATGCCATATCTCTCGCTCTCTCTACTCGTATTTCTATCCCAAGTCTCTCTAATGAACTTGTGAATATTGATTTGCTTACTAATTGATGTTTAATCTCTTACATCCATAGGAGATTTAAGTTCTAACAATGGAGGCAGAAGTATAATAGAGAAGTAGAGAAAGAGTTAGGTTAATAAATGTTTTGCCTATTAAATCTGAACCGGAGGTTAAATTGGTTTATTACTGACGTCGGATCTTATGTAAATAATAGGAAAATGAAGGGTATGATAGTAACTCCTTTAACCGTTTCATTTTTTTTTTTTAATTTCTAAACAGAAGTTAATATTTGACCAAATCAACACGTATCAACGTTATTTTTAAGTACCAAACTTTAAGTTGGACATAGACCATACACTAAAATTGGATAAAATATAAATACTAAAATCCAATTAACCCTCTAAAAAAGAGTCTTAAATCCAAATATTAATGTAAATAACTATAAACATAACAAGTCTTAAACTCCAACTTAAAACCCACTAAAGCAAACATGTCTTCCTAGTCTTGTTGATCTTTTGCTGCAGAAAAGTGTTCCTTGAAAGTCAGATGAATTGAACCGGCAAATAACCAAATTAAGTATATGTTACAACTCTAGTAGTCCTAATCAAGTCACTAAAAGCATCAAAATGCTTCATACCATATAGAGAATACTAAATCATGTCACACTAGTCCAAAAAAGGTTATTAATAACGTTTATAAATAACAAATTAATTATATAAATAGGATTTTACTAATAAAACCCGTGATATAACATAAAAATAGTTAGTCCTATTATTTAATGTAAAAATAAAAATGTCATCCTCAAACCTGGGAATTTAAGAAGTACATGATTAATGATAAATATTTAAATTACAAAACGAGTCTGACAAATATTTAGGTTTATATACGCCCACCACTAGTCTTTTATTGCGAGCCTATAAATGACCAGCCACATATAATCCCATATTTCTATAGGTATGGAATTGGTTAGCCACCGGCTTACTTGCCATAAAACACCAAACCTAGTTCGATATTCTCGAACGAACCCCAAAACCTAAAAAGAAAAGTAGTTATGAATTTACATCTTCAAACCTAAATACCTCTGTTATTTTTCATGGCAAACTTAAAAGAAGAAAAAGAAGATATCAAACTCATAAAAAGAAGTTATCAAGTAAGTTTCAAATTATTTTTCATCTTTTAAATTTGGGTTTTGTTTAAATTTCCGTTTGGTAAAAAAGAAAAATGGATTTTTGGAGACCAAAATTGTACCTAATAAGATGCAAAGATTTTGGTTTGATAAATTGGTTAATGTAGAAATTGGAAAAGAATGATTTTGTTTAGTTTTATTGCATGAACGGGTTTTCAAATTTATACTAAGAATCGATAAGTATATATGTGAACACTGGGTTTTGTATGTAATCTACGTAAACCATCATAACTATTTTTTTTTATGGGAACATTGGTTAGTGGAAGTCTATTATGAAAGTGTTACAAGTCTATTAGTAGCACTTATAAGTATTGTAGGTGTTTTTTATGTAAGATAAAAAAACGAGGAAGGTTTATAGTTGTGGTAAGGTTTTGAATTAATTAGGGATTTTGTTTTAGGGATTTTCTTAAAAGTTGTGGTTGATTAATGAATTTGGTATGTGTTAAAATGATTCGTTGGTTCGTTTGGTGTTTGACTTCGGTTTAGGATGGATTTACATTTAAATCGATAAATTTCAACCTTATTTCTATGCGGTCACAAAAGAACAAGTTTTGAATTGTTGCACATGAGAATTTTTTACTGTTAATTGTGTTGTATTGTTGTTTTTATTTATTGGTTACTTGATATATGAAGAGCAAATTGCTGATATAGAAATTGTAGAGAAAAAGGACATTGCTTCAATAAGTTAACTACTTGTCTTTACTACTAATGAACTATGATTGTGTTTATTAATTTATAATAATATTCAGTTTGGTGTATATGCTCATTTTTTTGGCCGACTGTAAGTTTAGTTTCAGTAAATAACATTTAGTCTAGATATAATATGCACCCTTTATTGCTAATAGGTGTTTTTCTTTCACAAAAGTTTTGTAACTTCATGGTTTGTGTTCTTTACAGAAAAAGCACTTATCTAGCATGCGAAAGTCATATCTCAAGATATCCTTCGACACTGTTCAGCAGTTGATGCATGAAAAAAATAATTTGTTGCATGTTATTCAAATAAACTAGGAAAAAAATGATGTTGCAGAAAAAAGAGGTGTTTCAATGTGAAAAATGTGAAAAATGTGAAAATGGAATATGTTGCACGTAGTTCTATGTATTTTTCATTGGTAGGTTGAACCCATTAAACAATGGTTCTCGCATATGCAAGAGGTGAAGCCCGGTATTTATATAAAATAATGGAGATTTCTTTGATTGGTTTTTTCTTGAAAGTAAGCTTTTACCACATTCACAGATTCGTCGGACATCCAACCAGAGAATGCAAAGCCCTGAAATGGATTTTAAAAGAAAAACTCGATGCAGGCAAGCTTGATGGGGGACCGACAAGACGTACGCTAAAATCCTCTTTCTCAACTTCACCACGTCAGAATCTTCTCTACCTGTGAGAAGCCAATTGGCGAAACAACAACGTCCCTAACTGGTAGTTGGTGGACTTTTTCAACCCTCAAAGAACCAACACACGAGTCTTTTCCGTAACACGACCTCTCTTAGAGAATTGCCGTAATTAAGAGGAAACCCAACAAATCTTACTCCAAGCTGGACTTAGAGCGTCCACAATGGGACGATCAAAATATAGACTAAAGATCAAAACTAGTCTTTGTTCCGGAATTGTGAGGCACAACGGGACGAGTAGATTTGGGGTTTAGTCCAGAAAATTGACTGTAGCAGACTAAATCTGGTCTTTTTTCTAGACTAAACTTCGTTTAGTCGAGCGGCATCGTAGTGAAGCGCCTAGCATCAAGCGGCTTCGTAGTGAACCGCCTGGCATCAAGCGTTATTCTAAGACAACGCTAAAAAACACGTGCGATAACCTAGGACTACGCCTGATGGAACGAGGCTTTAGGATCACGCCCACTAACAGGCGTAACGCTAGAATACCGCCCAGTTTGAGCGTAACCCTAGGATACCGCGTGGAAAAATGGGGGGTTCAGGGGAAGTTGCGGCTGAAGAAGAAAGAAGAGAAGATGGGGCGGGCTGCTAGCATTCTGCTTGGAATTCTAGGTGAGGCGCTAGGACACCGCCCGTCCCTTTCTTCTCACACGCTCTATTCGCACAAGGGTTACTTGATCAGGCGTGATGCTGGCACACCGCCCCATCAGGCGATTGTCTAGTGCTCCGCCCGTCTCTTGGGCGTGGTCCTAGGAGACCGTCTACTATCAGGCGTTATCTTACGTTTCCGCCCCACATCGAGCGTTCAACTAGGAGACCGCCAGGCGCAAGCGTTATGCTAGGATCACGCCCGTCTCAACAAGCGATACGCTAGGACACCGCCCAACACCAGGCGTTATTTTAGAGCACCGCCCGACCATATACCGCTGTTCTTGGGCCGGACCAAAGACTAAAATTTTTAGTCTTTGGTCGTTTGGGATACTCATCCCACTGTGGACGCCCTTAGCACAAGACAAAATAACATCTCACATTGGAGACCGGGTGTTGAAGACAGTTCAAAAATTAAAGCAACACGGGGTGAATCGGGTATATGCCACATGTAATAACCAGCGATTCAAGGCATATCAACTGTTACACTCTCAGTAGTTTGCTTCATTTAATTGAATATTATCTTTTTCATTTCATAAATTGTATGCAAGCCTAATTGCATTCAAGTAAGTTCAACAAGAAAGTTAAATTCTCTCAATTCAATACCTTTCCAACACCAAAATCCATTCATCACATAAAGTTTTCTTTCATTACTGCTATAACCATATGACTTTGGTTCCGAAACCATCCCTTGTAGAAATTTCCTGAACACTTTTTATGAGTACGTAAGAGTGATGTAATGGTACACGCAGGCATAGGGAGTGAGTGCTCTGCAAATCGGGCGATAACGGGTTAACTCATTTTCAACCGATTTCTCATGTAATTCGGTGAGATGAGATAAGATTCATATCCTTTATTCATTGTTTCAGTATTTGTTAGTACTTAAAAGTTGCTCATAGGCAAAACAAATGCACCGCTATGGTGATTTCTTTAGGTTCGGAAATCAAAATCGTACAAGACAAGATTAAACTACAAAAGTAGCCGTTTCATCCTGCTTCGGTCACAAGGAGGGAAAATGGGTTGATCTTAGGGGAGGGAAGCAAAGAAAGTTAAGAAAATCAGTGGTGATGAATTGTGTGTAAAAGTGTTGAACTATGGAGAATAACAGAGCTTGTGAGAATAATCAGCTTGTTCTTTTTTCTGAGTAGGCTAAGTAGCCTATTTATAGTAGGTAAGAATACACACTTCTTTCCTCGTAAGTAGTGGAGGTAGTGAGGATATGGAGAGATGGATATTATGGAGATAATGGTGTAACCATGCCCATTATGTTTGGGAAGTTTTTGGAAACTCCTAAACCATTACTCCATTAGCTCTTTAACTGCTATAACCGTCGCCACTACTTTGTAACTTTTCTATCATGGGGTGTTTCCACACCGCATGTTGCTGTAAACCACCAAACCAATACCCATGAAGAATCCCCCCATGTAACATGTTTTGATTTCTTGAGGAGTTAGTGGAGTCATGGACTATCAGACTCAATGTACGTGAGTGTTTGCGGGGAAAAACAAATTAAAAGGTATTTTAGGAAAAAGTGGGGTGAGTAGGAGATAATTCGTCAATCCTTAAAAACATTTGTACCGTTGAAGTACTTTATTTAGATTCGAGAGATCAATCTGTACAATCATGACCTAAACCAAGCAATGGCCATTCCAGTCTTGCTCCAGTCACAAGGAGAAGGGTTGGTCTTAGGGAAGGAAGCGAGAGAAGGATAAGGTCATAGTATCAGTCTTTGTGGGATGTGATTGGTGTAAATACTTATAAACAATTGAGTGATCAAGTTCTTCTTTGTTCGATTGTGAAACTCAGACTTGTTCTCGTGGTAAAACTTGCTTAATTGTTCTGTCATTTGTTCAATAGATTGAACATCTATTTATATAATAGCTATTGTAACCACTCGGCCACTTTTCTGGAAGAAACTATCGATGGTCGAGTACTGGTGAAATGATGAAAGTGGAAAAGGTGTTGACAATTGCTATCCACTTCAATTGCGGTTGAATAGTTGGTTATTCAACTCACCACTCCTATACTCAACTGCTATCGATCTTTCCAGAGTTTCTCTTTTAGTGGGGGCACTTTTGCACCACGTGTCGTAGACCGCCAGACCAAAACCCTAATTAATATCCCCCTATTTGTGAATTTGATGTCTCATGTATTATTGTAGTATTAAGTAATATTTATTAAATTCGATTGAGACTTGCTCAACGAGTCTCTTGACTAGAGACTTGACTTGCTTGACTAGCTAAGAGTCTAGCAGACTAAAATAAATATGTCTTGCTTGACTAGCTGATGAGTTTAGCTGACTAAATTAAAATAAATGTATCCTTCTTTGACTAACTGATGAGTCTAGCAGGTTAGAATAAAATAAATATGTATTTATTTGTGTATGAGGAGCAGTGTGTCCATCTTAGTCAATTTTGTATTGATATGTTTATTTTGTAAAAGTAAGTGTATGCTGCTGAACATGAAAAATTGTATATGAAGTATCATAAAGATATATGAAATAGGCCTAGTATTTCTTAGGATCTGTCAAAACCCTAATTTATTTACATGTAAATAAAAGGGAGGAACACCCAAATTTAATATTCACGTGAATGGAAGAGGAATAATGTCCAATCTTGGTACTCACGTGAGGATAGAGGAGCAGACAAGGTATGGTCCTCACGTGAAGAGGAGGAGAAGACCAAGTTTTATTCCGCTCATAATAGAAGAGGAGGAGACCGACTTGGTCTTCACGTGAAAGGGAGAACAGAAGCATATGCTCAAATCTTGAAGCATAAGTCTCATACTTTACTCTTTGTACTCAGCTTCATATATTGAGGGTAAAATAGTAAAATACTATTTTTTTAATGAGAAACAAGACATCAAGAATTTTCATAAGAGACTAGACGTCAATATTTAATAAGAAGCAAGACACTCATAATTTACTCTTTGTACTCAGCCTTACATTTTGAGGGTAAAAGAGTCAATTTGTCAACTTTTGACAAGAAATTCAAGTCGTGTGAACTTGATTTTGAAGTCTTGTCTTGAAAATAGTTGTGTAAGCTTAGTTGCTTGACTAGCATACACATTGGAAGCAAGAGAGGTAGAGATGTCTCCCTCTCTTTAAAAATTAGGGTTTGAAAGAGTCTAGCCAGAAGGCTAGAAATTCATGTTTTACTCTTGTGTTCAGCCTCACATGTTGAGGGAAAAATAGTAAAATTCAGAATTATTAGAGAGAAGCATGATGTCCACGTTTGGTTTTGAGTAGGTGTGCAAGCTTGATTCTGAGAAGTAAAAATGCATGAGCCAGAGAGCTAGACGTGTGTGAAAATTAGGATTTGATATTTTTGATACGCTAAGTGTTGCAAAACTATTTTCAAACCCTAATTAAATTTAGAACATACTTTTTATCACCCTTTTTGCAACATTATAAGTGTTGCTAATTCATCTTCAAACCCTAATTAGGGCTTGAAATACTTTCTATCACACTTTTGTGATGTTTGCAAGTGTTACGGATTTATCTTCAAGCCCTAATTAGGGTTTGAAAATATTTTGACACACTTTTGACACGTTTATGAGCGTTGCGAAGCATTTTAAAACCCCAATTCAAAATTTTTTCATTCGTTTGCATTGGTTGTCTCTTTAAGCAAAGAATCAATGCAACTGGGGTGGGATTTTTTAGCTAGTAGAAACTATAAAATTGTGTTTGTCATATTTTTGACATTTAATTTAAGCACATCTGTGGCACTTTAATTAAATAAACATATATATTTTAATAGGTTAATATTGCTCAATTTGAACATAAATATTAACACATGTATTTTGGGGATTCAGCTGTGGAATATAGCACCCAAAAATAATACTCAAATTGCTATATAGTAGTGTGCAATACATCTAGGAGCCTAAGAGATTTTATGTAAAAATCATAGAACATATGGGAAACTTGTCGTGTGCGCTAGTGTTGTTCTAATAAATTTGTGTAGTGATGAATATTGATTAAGTTCATCAATTTGATCGTATATGCTGGCCAAACATATAGAGAGAGGACAAGGATATGCGCTTGAGAGGGAGAGTAGGAGTGGACGCCTATTCAAGAATTCTTTTGCAGAATTTTCAAAGTTTAGTATTTCTTATACCAGAGTCTTGAGAGCTGATTTACTATTTTATCCTTGTCAAAAACCCACCATCTATATTAAGCCCCCTGCTTAGCACGGAACGAGTAATGTTGCGTGGTAAGCACTAAATGGTGGCATGGAAGATAAAATAAAACGAAAAATAACTTGATAGTTTAATGGTTAGATAATACCACAGGAGTAGTAGTCGCTTTGAGATTTTGAATAAGCAAGTATAGAAGAACATCTTAGAAGTATTAGTAGTGATTTGATAATGACGCAAGGCTCTTGAAATTGGCTGATCATGCATAGCTTGCTAGTAGACGTGCGAGTACTATCTCGATGTTGAGGCAAGATATATGTCTATACTTGAGGTGTACGAACATGCTTTAATTGAAGCCTGACGTTCAATTGAACGAAGTTGTACTAGTGGCTTCAAACGACGTTAGATACATGACTAATAAAATTGATCGTGCACGTCATGGTTCATGACAACTAGAAAAAAAGTCGTATGCAGAAGCCTTGGCTTGAGGAAACAAGACATACAAAATTTTTAGGGTTCAAGTTAATGAACTAGTGAATTATGTTGGAGTCGTTTAACTTTCGAAAGAGAGGAGGAAAAGCTTGTTTGATTGTGACTCGAAGTTAAGGTAGAAAAACACATCTTGGCAAGTCGAGCGCTACTTTGAAATTGAAGTGAATATTCGAGTTGACATGAAACACGTCTTGAATATTGAAGGCTTCAAACGAATTAAAGAGAAGACGATTGAGCAAGACTTGATTAAGCTGGCTTCAGGTCGAAATTGATCGTGTGAGCAGCAATACCCGCCGATGTTGCATTCAGTGGAGTTAGTAGACACGTACGCGCCTTGGATTTTAGCTGAGCCAGAGACGAAGCAAGTTTGGTCGAAGCTCGAGTTGAGGTAGCTGGATGAGTTGAGATGGGGTTAATGGGCGCAATAAGAGGACGAACAAGAAGTGGAATCCTGATCGGACCAGTCGAGGAGTTCATTCCCTTTCCAACACTTCGAATAACAATTTTTTTATAAAGAGAAGTTGCGGTCTTCCTTTCTATAATTATTTTTTCCTTTCAATATTATCCTATTGTACTCGACTTTCGTAGCACCAAATGGTCATCAATAGAAAGGTAAGCTCTAATTCGTCTCCTTCATATGAATTTAAAATTTTGATCAGGTTTATGCATGCCTCTTCTTAAAACAACTTCTCATATACTTGTTTGAATCAAAAGTACTTCCAAACCATAGTTTTCTTGTGTGAACCTTCTAATCTTCTTATATTTGCATAAGAACACCAACTACATGACCAACTTTTGTAGGCTAGGGTTAGGCCGAAACCCCTCCCCCCCCCATTTTTTTTACATGAGTATATGTTTCACGTGATTTTTTTTTTGCCGTGAGTTAAGTCTCACGTTTTCTCAACCTCAACATTGAGAAAGCCACTTGCTTCTAGTTCAGTTGTTGCCCTCTATTTTCTTGTCATAGTAGACCCACATCTATTTTGCAAGACGAGTTCTGTTTGGTTAGAATAAAACTTGGGTTTCCTGTTTTGTCTCAAATACGTATATTTATATGTACATGTGTCTTGATAGCTGAGAATGTTATCACTTTTCCTTTTTACAAACCCTAGCTTCATTATTGTTCTTCAAAAGTAGAATAATCTTCGTAGTAACTTGTGTTCTTTTCTTGTTGATATCATAATCACTATCTACTTGTTCGTGTCTTGAATAGGTAATGGCGACTTCTGATAAGAATCATGATTCCGACTCCTCAAATAAGGGAAAAAGACATAGAAGCAAAAGAATAAAAGGGGCTGTTCCCAATAAGTTTTTGCATGGACCTGACAGTTTTCTGGGTGAAGTTATAAAACTTGTGCAGGGTAATTATCTTGATGACTTGAGGATGGTACGTAATCGGGCTATTGACTTCATATTTGTGATTTATGCTGAAGAAGAATCCAGGTGTCAAGAAGAATTGAAAAGGAAAGAGTATGAAGATGAAGAACTCAAAGATTACCGTCGGGATCAACATGCCCGAATAAAAGCAAGAATTGAACAATTTGAGAAACAAGAGCGAGGTGTTCAAGTTGATGGTGTGGCCTTCGATTCTGATGCAGAGGAGTATGTCTCTGATTGGGAGCCTGCAGGAAACGAGCCTGAACCTTTCTCCAGATGTAAAGGCTGAGCAATTGGCTCAGAAATATTTCGAACTTGAATGTGACGAAGATGATTATCATAATAAGAGGATGGGTTCAATCGACCCTATAGATGATGGGGCTTCTGAAGAGGACTCAGAGGAAGGTCCTGGTGCAGGTCCTGAAGAGAATTCTGAAGTAGAAGACCTGGAAGAAAGTTCTGAAGAAGCACAAGAATCTGATGAGGAAGCTGATGACGAGTATGACTCCGATTCGGACTCTCAATCCTCTGACTATTCTTAACATATATATTTTGTTTTGATAGATTCGTTAGGTTTTGATTTTTCTTAGATTTGAAATAAGTAATTGTTTAGTAGGCGTGATTGTAAAGATCTTCATCTTGGATTGACCTTATAATCACTTAGAAATACCTTTTGAATGAAGTAATGAATGAAAATTTATGAAAACATGAGCAATTTCGTGAAATTTCGCTGTTGGAAAAATTCAGAAATAATGCCTTCACTGAAAACACCATAAAATCTTCATACAAAGTCTGTTTTCGATGATCTACACTACTTTTTCATGCCCAGGCAATGATATATCTCCTAACATGGAAGATTTTGAATTTTGAGATCATTTAGGGCCTCAGAAAGATAAACAATGAATATTCAGGAAGAATTCAGGAATTTTTCAGCTGGGAGATAGTAGAGAGTTTTGATCTTATCTATTAGCTCGTTTTTCTGATTGATGTGATTATTTGATATGTTGTACGGGACATCCATAAAAAGATATTTATATATAACTCTTCCCTAGATTCATTACCAATTTCTCCCAGTTTGCAACTTAGTACAAGATAATTCCAAATTGCCTTTGATGAGCTTATTACGAAAACGTGTTTTTAATCCTATGGGATAATTGCTTGAGTTTTAGGTACTTCATGAAGTATATTTACATATTTAATCCACTTATACTCTGAAAATTCTTGTTGGAACTTAATTCTCATATTTCTTCATCAATTGGGGATTTTACAGGGCGAAGTAGAGAGGGGCGTAGTAGCATTGAAGAAGTGTTGATTGTGGATCAAGCTGCTAAAAACCTTACTTCTTCTTCTTAAAAACCATAATAAATCCTTTCTAGCATGATTGTTGATGTAGAATACCAAATTAAAGATTCCACATAGACTGAAGAAACCATGGTGGTGTCTGAGAATCCTAGTGAAAGTCTTCCCTTTCATCCTCCACTTAGTAAGCCACTTCCAAAACATGTGCTTATTGGTGGATTCAGTAATCTAGCAGAGTATGCTGAATTTTATACCCAAATATTGCAGAAGTATGGTCATATTACAACTACCAAGAAATATGGAGACCCCACTGTGTTTGTTTTTCATGTGAATGAAGTACTTCCTTCTATGCATGAAATGTGTACTTTGACCAGTGTTACTGTTGTTGAGTGGATGTTCACAAATTGGGAGTATCATCTGGAGGTATGTGACCAATTCAAATTCAACACAGATTGGGTTAGACATGGAATTGGTGTTGTTAAGGAGTCACAGGCTGCAGTAGGCGTAATCCCTTTTTCTAACCTTATTGAGCAAGATGAGGCAAAGATGATCTCAAAAATATAAAGGAGGCATTTTCTAAGAGAGATGAACCATTGTTGGCCGGTCTCCCTAAGACTTTACCTTCCACTTCTATTTTTCTTTTTAAATTAATGATAAACTTATTTGATTTTTTTTTGTTTGGTTTGGATTTGAATGAGTGAATATTTGGTAGGCATGATTGCAAGGATATATATTTGGATTGAAATAGATTTCAAAATAATAGAATTGAAATTCAACTACTTAAAAGGGAATTTGATAAAGAATGCAAATGTTTTGCATAAGTTTTGGAGGAATTGAAATTACAATGAATTAGACAAATATCTATGAATACTTCAAGCGCAAAATGCTTTGAGTCACTTCTCTTGTATTACCGACTCTACTAATTTTCCATCTTTATTAATTAACTTGAAGTATCCACCAATAATAGCTTTAGCAACCATGAAAGGCCTTCCCAGTCAGAGCTTGTCTTAGAGTTACGCTTGCGTCTTGCTGTCTTCATAACCCAGTCTCCTTCTTGAAAAATATTAACTCTCACTGGCTTAGCTTTGAATATGTGTTGTCGGTGAGGTATTTCTTTTGTCTCTGCACAATCTCTTGCATTCCATGCGTATGGAGGTACAAAAATTTCTTAGAGTAGTGTGGCACGTGTGGACACTCTCGTAATATCACAGGAAAAGCTCCATGATGTTCCTTGCCACGATTGGACATCAGATGAGTGATGAATGACTCAATATGATATTGAAATTGAAGAGAGTCTGCTTCATCCACTTAGCAAAATACTGAAGAGGTGAGGCTATCCATTCATAACGTCTGACCAGAACAGAGTTGAGTTTTCTAGCAAACTTAAGTCCCCAGTTATAAGTGGTGTGAGGGACATTGAGGGGTAAAGAGATGAGTTCAGTAAGTTTTACTTGGCACGATACCTCTCCACATATGATGTTGCACTTTCTCCTGGCTCTTGCTTCATAGCTTCCAAGTCTTGATATTCTTCCAAATACATAAGAGGATCATCTGTCACAAGCTTCTGGTGAGATATTGATCGTATGCTTGAAGTGGATTCGGCAATGAATGTGTCTTAGTAATCACAGTTTTCTTGCTGTGTAACCATGGGCGTCCTAGGATCATGTCATAGCCCAAATCCTCTTTTGTTATGTGAAACTTCGTAGTAGCACATGCATAACCCATTTGGGTTTCAAGATAAATATAACCATAACCATTCACAGGCCTTGTTTCAAGATCTTGAATGGTAGTATGAGAATGGACAACTTCATTGCGCGTGATCCCTACGGCCCTGAGTGTCTTGATAGGGATAATGTTGATTGTTGTGCCTACATCAATTAGGGTGTTCTCAAACTTAGTATTTCTGAGGCTAGCAGCAGGGAGAATTCCCCAATCACACTTTTTTCCATCTTTGCTCATCTGTGTAGGTTCAATGCATGCCTTGCTTTCGTTGAGTGGAGGTAGTCTTCTGCCAGACACAATGTGGAGTAGTGAACAAGTCTTTGCCTTACGCCTTTGAGAGGTATATAAGTTCATATACACGATCCATCAGTGATTGAACCACTTGATTAGTGGGATCCTCAAATACGGTAAAGTGCCTGATAGGGAGAGGATTCTTATGCACTCTTTCAGTCCCCAAATCCAGTTCTCCTGAGTCAATCACCTCTTTGAATATCCGTTTTAAGACATTGCGATCACTTGTTGGGTGATTAAAAAACCTGTGGAAGTGATAATACTTAGGGTTCTCTATTTTTTGCTTTGTTGGTGGACGTCGAATAAGAGGCAAGTTGATGGAATCATATTGAATCCAGGCTTCTAAAAGCTCAATTGCTTCTTCAGTTGGAAGAAGAAGTTTAGTGGCTGCTGGGGTTTCTCTTGGTTATTGATGTAGGCGTTGAGCCGGTGGTGGAGCTGCATCTGGTTGATTATATCTTCGAGGTGGTCGGCCTGCCTGTAGTGCCTGAGTTGGAACTGGTGCTGGTGCTGCACGCCTGTGGTTCCGATGCGGGAGCTTTCCTCTTACTTCCTTCAGTCACGACACCTACAAATGGTTGTTTGTTGAATTGTCTTTGAGCTAGATACCGAAATGCTGCGAGTCTCACGTACTTCTTCACTCTTAAAAGAATGCCTTGTCCCCTCTAGCAAAGGAGGTGTTGTAGTAGCATATCTCTTGGCAGCTTCATGCAACTCAGAGAATGTTTGAAAGCGCAAGTTTTCTAGAAAATATCGGTAGACTGGTATCATCCCATTGATGCAGAGTTCTACCAATTAAAATTCAGTCATATTTGGGTCATGCCAGTCAAGGGCCTGAACTCTGAATCGTTTGACATAGTCATTGGGATGTTCATTACTTCGCTGAAACATTCTTCCCAAATCCGACAATGTGACTTGTTCAGACACAAATAAATATTTCCTGTAAAATGCGTTAACCATTTCACACCAGTTAGAAATACTGTTAGGAGCAAGGTTGTCGTACCATGTGTAAGCTCTTCAGTGTGAGATTTAGAAAATTCTCTCAGGCCTAACACATGGTTGTACTCATGTTCTCTTGATGCTTCCAAAATCGTGAAATATGTTTACGAGCATTTCCTGTTCAATCATAAAGTAAGAATGGAGGAGATGGATATACCCTAAGAAGAGGGATCCTCTGCATGTCAGATGGATATGGAGGTTGTGTTGATGAATTACAAATGAACTCTCATTTCTGCAACTTTGAAGAAGCCGCTCCAAATCTTCACGAGTAACAAAGTTAGGTTGTTGGCTTCCCTCTAGTGCTGGATTAGGTAAAATATAGATTACATCTTCATCTTTAACGTGACCATTGATGTGTTGGCATTGGCAGTTGCTTCAGAAGTATTTTGAGTCTGCTCGGCTGGTGTTAATTTATCTGTAAGGGTCTTGAGAAAGGTGAGGACCTCCTTCTGTGTTGCAGTCATCTCTGTTTGATTCCTTGTAAGAGTTTTTGTGTCTGCATTAATTCAACAATAGTAGGAGGAGTTTGCTTATCCCTTGGCTCTTCATTGTGCTGCTCAGGAGGAGGAGGAGGAGTGATGTTGTCGACGTGTTACCTGGAGTTCCATCACTGGTACTAGCAAAATTCACATTAGGAGCAGTCTCCGACCCTGATATGAAACCAACCATCTCTGAAACTGGCTAAATTTAAAATTTGAGAAATTGAAAAATGTAACTGAGAGATTAATCTCCCACTAGGGTCGCCAAAATATTTGTGGTAAAAAAAGAATTGAAGGGTATTTTAGGAAAAAGTGGGGTGAGCAGGTGATAATTCGTCAATCCTTAAAAACATTATATTATTGAAGTACTTTGTTTAGATTCGAGAGATCAATCTGTACAATCCTGGCCTAAACCAAGCAATGGTCGTTCTAGTCTTGCTTCAGTCACAAAATAAGAAGGAGAAAGGTTGGTCTTATGGAAGGAAGCGAGAGAAGGATGAGGTCAGAGTATCAGAATATGTAGGATGTGATTGGTGTAAATAGCTATGAACAATTGAGTGCTCGAGTTCCTCTATGTTTGATTGTGAAACTCAGACTTGTTCTCGTGGTAAAACTTGCTTAATTGTATTTCCATTTGTTCAATAGATTGAACATCTATTTATATCATAGTTATTGTAACCACTCGACCTCTTTTCTAGAAGAAACTGTCAATGGTTTGAGTAGTGGTGAAATGGTGAAAGTGGAGAAGGTGTTGACAGCTGCTCTCCACTTCAGTTTCGGTTGAATAGTTGGTTATTTTGTTTATTTTGTTTATGAGGAGCAGTGTTTCCATCTTAGTCAATTTGGTATTGACATGTTTATTTTGTCAAAATAAGTGTATGCTGCTGAACATGAAAAATTATATGTGAAGCCTCATATGAAAGATATATGAGATAGGCCTATTATTTCTTATGCTCTCTAAAACCCTAATTTATTTACGTGAGAATAAAAGGGAGGAACACCCAAATTTAATATTCACATGAATGGAAGATGAATAATGTCCAATCTTGGTAATCACGTGAGAATAGAGGAGGAGACCAAGTTTGGTCCTCACGTGAAGAGGAGGAGAAGACCAAGTTTTAGTCCTCACGAAATAGAAGAGGAGGAGACCGACTTGGTCTTCACGTGAAAGGGAGAATAGGAACATAGGGTCTAGTATTGAAGCAGGAGTCTCATGCTTTACTCTTTGTACACATCTTCATATATTGAGGGTAAAATAGTAAAATGCCAGTTTTTTAATGAGAAGTAAGAATTCGAGAATTTTCATAAGAGTCTAGACGTCGATCTTGAATAAGAAGCAAGATACTCATATTTTACTCTTTGTACTCAGTCTCACATGTTGAGGGAAAAAGAATAAATTTGTCAACTTTTGACAAGAAATACAAGTCGTGTGAACTTGATTTTGAAGTCTGGTCTTGAAAATAGTTGTGAAAGCTTAGTTGCTTGACTAACATACACATTGGAAGCAAGAGAGGTAGAGATGTCTTCCTCTCTTTAAATATTAGGGTTTGAAAGATTCTGGCCAGAAAGCTAGAAATTCATTTTTTACTCTTGTGCTCAGCCTCACATGTTGAGGGAAAAAGAGTAAAATTCAGAATTGTTAGAGAGAAGCATGATGTCCACGCTTGGTTTTGAGTAGGCGTGCAAGCTTGATTCTGAGAAGCAAAAGCGTCCAAACCCTAATTAAATTTAGTTTTTGTCACCCTTTTTGGAATGTTATAAGTGTTGCTAATTCATCTTCAAACCCTAATTAGGGTTTGAAATACTTTTTGTCAGGCTTTTTGCGACGTTTGCAAGTCGCGGATTTATCTTCAAACCCTAATTAGGGTTTGAAAGTACTTTGACACGCTTTTGACACGTTTATGAGTGTTGCGAAGCGTTTTAAAACCCCAATTCGAATTTTTTTCATTCGTTTGAATTGGTTGTCTCTTTAAGCAAAGAATCAATGCAACTGTGGTGAAATTCTTTAGCTAGTAGAACCTCTAAAATTGTGTTTTTCATATTTTTGACATTTAATTTAAGCCCAGTTGTGGCACTTTAATTAAATAAACATTATATTTTAATAGGTTAATATTGCTCAATTTGAACATAAATATTAACACAGTAGTTTTGGGGATTCAACTATGGAATATAGCACCCGAAAATAATACTTAAATTGCTCTATACTATTGTGCAATACATCTAGGAGCCTAAGAGATTTTATGTAAAAATCATAGAGCCTATGGGAAACTTGTCATGTGCGTCATTGTTGTTCTAATGATTTTGTATAGTGATGAATATTGAATAAATGCATCAATTTGATCGTATATGTTGGCCACACATATATAGAGAGAACATGGATATGCGCCTGAGAAAGAGTAGGAGTGAACGCTTATTTAAGAATTCTTTTGCAGAATTTTGAAAGTTTAGTATTTCTCAGACCAGAGTCTTGAGAGGTGATTTACTATTTTATCCCTGTCAAAAACCCACCATCTACAGTCAGTAAAAATGAATTTATCATAAATAATGCTACCAATAAGTTTATACCAACATAGCATGGAAATTGCATATTTGTGGCATGCTTGCAACATGCAAGTTGTGCTAGCAACAATAGCGCATGTGAGTGTTATAGGCGTGATTGAGGTATTTTCAGCACCTGCTAGTGTCATGGCTATGGACTAGGTGCAAGGATTGGTTTTTGAGTATGCTATTGGCAAGTGATGGCAACGGCAGTGAAGGATGACGCTGGCAAGAGCAGGCAAGGAATAGCGCTGGCACAAGCTGACAACGATGACGTGGCACGAACATTGGCGAGAATGTCGTTGCAGCAAGAGGTGAAGATGACACTAGCCCTAGAACTAGTGTTAGCGAAGATGCTGATGTATGCACTAGTGCTAGCTGGTGGTGGCGCGTTGGTGCTGGTGTTTAGGGTAATAAGAAATGTACGGTAAAATCGTACTTTCAAGTAGGTTCGAGAGATCAAAATTGAACAGGACGAGCTTAAACCAAGAAATAGTTGTTCACGCCCTGCTTCAATCACAAAGGTGGGGAAGATTTAGGTAGGTCTTAGGGGAGGGAAGCAAATAAGGTTGAGAAATATCAGTGTGATAGGTAGTGTGTGAAGGAGAAAGGATTATCTCTGAGATCAATCGCCATTTATGTATGTTTAGTTTCTCCTGACTTGTTGTCTTGTTCTTGTTTCGAACAGATGAGAATCATCTATTCATAGTTCAAAGGAGACACACTGATTTCTCGTAAGTCGTGGAAGTTAGGGAGAGGTTGAGAAATGATGATTGTGGAGATCGTAGTGGGGTTGTGTCCGGAAAGTAAGGAGGACCTGTCAGACCACTACTCCTCATCCTCTCAACTGTTTTTTAACCGTCCCACTACTTGTTACCTTCTTGTTTGTGGATGTGTTGCTATAACGCACGATTTTCATAGACCACCATACCAATACCCCAATGAGAATCCCCCCATGTGTTGTTTGATATTTCATGAAATAGTGGAGTCATAATCCACTATTGTTTTGAGTCAAGTCAAGTCAAATGACCTGCTAAGTCAGTGAAGCAATTGTGCAACTTACTGGATTGATAATAAGACTGATTAGTGTCGAGTCTGGGAAGTTCAGTGGTCATGTACTTACTTGGGAGTAGCATGGCATATTTAATAGCTAAGTATTAGCTCAGAAGTGACTTAACATAAGTCTGAGAGGCATTTGAGGCCAAATGCTGTAGAGGGCTTCTTAAGCAAGGAGACCTACTAGAATTCATATAAGATTTCATACTGGACCCATATTGATAAGAAAGGCCTATTTATGAAGGAAGTAGCTAGCAAAGCTAGTACTAGCTACTTACCGCAAATAGTAATGTGCTAGCTCTTTCAGTTTAGAAGGCTAATGTGCTAACGTCCCAGGAGCAGGGCCAATATGCATGGCTTTTATTAAATGTCAATTATGCTAGGGCTAGGAAGCTAGTGTCGAGGAGGTTTGAAGTTAGCACTTCAATTAGATAGTATAGTTATCATTAGAGTGTTAGCACCAATACGCTTGTGGCTATGTCGCTAAGTATGGTCGTGCTAAGACAAGGGTGCATTATCCATGTTCGTTACTCAGGGACGTGTCAGGCTAGAGCAAGGACGCACTAAGGTTTGTGGTGCGTCATGGGACGTGCTAGGAGCATGGGAAGCATCAGGCTAGGCTAGGTACGCACTAGGCTGCTGGGACGCATCAGCCACTAGGGACGCGCTAGGCATGGTAGAGATGCACTAGGATGTCGGGATGTATCATCCACTAGGACGCGCTAGGCATGGCAGGGACGCAACGACCACTAGGGACACATCAGCCTTTTGACGCGCTAGGCATAGCTAGGGGCGCATCAGGTAAGGGGCGTTCTAGCGTATGGAATGCATCAGCTAGGCTAGTGGCGCGTCAGAGCATAAGCCTTTGCTGGCTAGAGGCGCATTAGCGAGGACACGCTAGGCTAATAACCGTGCTAGCTGAGGTGTGTCGGTCAAGGGAATTAGCACTTTTAGTGCTAGGGTTAGGGTTAGCACTTTTAGCGCTAAGGATAAGGTGCTAAGGTAGTGACATGCTAGCTAAGGCCTCATCAGGCCAAGATGTGCTAGCTAATACCATGTTAGGTTAGTTGGCGCTTTACAAATGCTAGGGTTAGCGCTTTTAGCGCTATGTTGGCTAACTAGTGCCAATGACGTGTTAAGCCAATGTGGTTTTGAGGCATTGCTTCTTGATTGTGGCGTGTCCGAGAGGAGTGGCGTATAATTTGTGGCTTATATTCAAGCAAAGTGCTATAATAACATATTTGAGCTCAGAAGAGCAATTTGAGAAGTGTTCGTTGCGAATGAAGTGTTGGATAGAGTGTATTTTGGGGTTTAAGCATTATCTATTCCCGAATTTGATAGATGTTGCCAGAACATCAATGCTCACTCGAGACAAGTTCAAGGAATTCAGCCATGGATATTTTTGCGACTTGAGACTAGTTCGATATGTCATAAATATTGTGAGTATTGAGGAGGATGTGAGGCCATTTTAGAATGTTTGTAGTTGTTTAGAGACGACTCAAGTTGCTCTATACTAGTAGGGAACCCATCTAGGAGATTGAGACTTATTATGTAGAGATTATAGACTATGTTGTTAGCATAAAATGTATGTAGCCTTTTGTAGAGACTGTATCCTCAATTAGCCTGAGGAATATAAGTAGGAATACAATATTTTGTTGTGAAGTCAGAAGTATGTGCACAAGTATGTGGGGATATTTCTATGTTCTTGAAACTAGGTAGAATGACGATTTTACTATTCTGACCCTTGTCAGAAACTCAGCATCTACAGCTGGGAGCATGTCTAGGGATGGCACTTGCTAGTACCGCGACCATAGCCTATACGATGCTAGCGCTAGTCCTGGCACTTGCTAATGTCGTGTCCATAGCCATGGCCTGCTTAGGGATTCTCAGTCGCATGAGATTAATGTTAGTATTATGCTTGGCCTTTGTGTAGTGCATACATAACATATTCAAGGAATTCAGTCGTAGAAGTTTGCAACTTGAGATGATGTACAACATCACCTCTCCTTTATGCAATCGTTTAGCGTCCAGATCCATTGCTTGGTGATGTTCTGGAGGTGAGCAACCTTTAGGGTATGTTGGCTTGTTGGCGCCTACATATGGGTCGCTTGGTAACGATTTCTCCATAGATGCGTCAAACCTTGCCTTGTTTATGTGGATTCACAAACGTCCCGGAACCATGTCTTAGTCTGGATATACATGGTTGTTGTTGATGAAGTGGTAGGATCAGGAACGTTGGTTGGCTCCATTTGGTGACTCTTGAGAAAGGTGAGGACCCCTATCTCCTTTTGCTACAAGAAATAAGGAGAGAGATGTCCCTTTAGTGTAGGATTCTCTGGATCTCGATTAGACAGAAAAGCTTGTGCTAGTGGAATAAAGATAATCCTTTCTTTTTGCGATTTTTGCAGGGGCCTTTCCAGAACTCCACCGACGTTGAAATTTTTTTGTTGACTGTTTCCTGGTACCAGATCATGGGCTTGACGAACTTATCATTTATCTCTCTTTGGACGTGGGCCCTGGAGGTGTTAACATCATCAATAAAGTTGGAGGCGTTTCTGGCTTGCTCCATATCATACTTGTGTTTCTCTAGAGGTGGTTGCTCCATACGTCTTGAGAGGGGCGAGTATTTCCTTCTAAGTGGTATCCCTGTATGCTTATGTTTCACCAATGGTTTCTTGTCTCTTCATAAGATTTGGGAGACTTCGTGGTGCTTGACTATTCATAGCGTCTCCAGTAGGTATTTTTATTTGTTTATTCATAGCGTCTCCAGTAGAATTTTGCACTGCTTGAAAGAGGAGTTTCGGTATTTTTATTTTTTTAGAAGCATTTTGAGAAATGGATCACCAGAATTGAAATTGCTTGTCGGACCTGAATTGAGTTTAATGAATGAACTAGATATAAGATCCACCTTATTTTCAAACGGTTAAACAATTGATTTTCAGATGGTTGAAGAATTGGATTCGCGACCGAGAGTTTGATCTCCCACTGTGGTTGCCATTTGTTAGTACCTAAAAATTTCTCATAGGAAAAACAAATGCACCGCTGTGATGCTTTCTTTAGGTTCGGAAATCAAAATCGTACAGGACAAGACTAAACCATGAAAGTAGTCGTTCCGTCCTGTTTCGGTCACAAGGAGAGAAGATGGGTTGATCTTAGGGGAGGGAAGCAAAGAAAGTTGAGGAAATAAGTGGTTATGAATTGTGTGTAAAGATGTTAAACTATGGAGAATAACAAAGTTTGTGAGAATCATCAGCTTGTTCTGTTTTCTGAATAGGCTAAGTAGGTGATTTATAGTAGTTAGGAATACACACTTCTTTCCTCGTAAATAGTGGAGGTAGTGAGGATATGGAGAGATAGAGATTGTGGAGATAATGGTGTAACCATGCATTATGTTTGGGAAGTTTATGGAAACTCTTAAACCATTACTCCATTAGCTCTTTAACTGCTATAACCGTCACCACTACTTTGTAACTTTTCCATCATAGGGTGTTGTCACACCGCATATTGCTATAAACCTCCAAAACAATACCCATGAAGAATCCCCTCATGTAACATGTTTTGATTTCTCGTAGGAGTTAGTAGAGTTAGGAACTATCAGACTCAAAGTACGTGAGTAATTGGGAATTTGTCATACGATAACGCTACCAATAAGTTTATGCAAACACAGTATGCCAATGACATATTTTTGGAATGATAGGCCCAAAACCTATGATAGCAATTGCACGATGTCTACACAGTAGAAGTGGCAAGTACGGTTTGTTCCCACAGGGATTGATAATATTATTTCAAATTAATAGATAAATTATGTGCTACAAACTAAAAGAATTGTTTTTGATGAAAATTATGAATTTAATTAAAAGATAACTAAACAAATTAATTAATTAACCAGAACGAGAGAACATTAGGGTTATGGATTCCACCAATTTAATTATGTCAAAATAATCATTTATAACCTAATTATTCATAGTATGACTCAAGACTATCGAACCCAATCAATATGTCTCAAAAAAATTTACAGTTAAAACAAATATTACAACTTTTGTTGTACCAAAACAGTATAATCTCCTTCGCTTATAAAGAATCAAAATAGCCGATGACTATTCAGAACATTTTAGGAACAAAACTGTTAATGAAGAGAAATTAATTAAACAACTAAACACCAAAAAAATATTTCATTAAAGAATAAGAGAATTTCTTACGTCATAAAATTGGCTTTATTTTTAACCCAGCGGAGAGGGTTAGCTCCCCCATTATTAATGGAACCATAAACATAAGAAGAAGAAATAAAAATGGACCTAAACTACTGTACAATCGGCCTCTCAAAATGGAATGGAGAGAAAGAACAATCCCCCCTCCCCCGCCCCCACTTTTCATTCTTACGGGTTCTTTTTATATGCGTATAAATACCTAACTCCTAATAATTTTATCAAGATCTTCACATTCAATTAGTGTGCATGGAAATATAAACTACATGGCAAGTACAAGATTACCAAAAGTGAAAGTGTGTTGAATCTAGAGCAGACAGTAAGCGTCTTTATTACGACTGTTTTATTTTGTCTCCGCTTATGAAGGGTCAAGCCGATTCGTAGCTTTCTTTTTAGTTTACTGTCTTGACTAATAAGAGATCTCCAAATCAACCCATGAAAGGACGGTTGACATCCGTTACCATTTAGATGTTCAGCACCTAGCTTCCCAGTATAGAAAGTAGATAAATGAACAATCTTCTTTGTCGTCATTCCATTCACATATTTAATTAATTTCCATTAAAGTTTTCATGTTGGTCCATAGATATGATTCGCATATATTTTTCCCTTAATTTTTGGATGCAGCATTTTTGATGATACTTCATTAGCCGCATCCGATTTTCCTCCGAAGCCCGTGCTGTTAACAAATGAGCTCAACATCTTTTAAACTGATTTTCCGCATAAAGTCAACGTTTGCAACACACTCCTATAAAACATAATAAATATTAAATTTAGTACAAAAATAAACACTAACAATATGTATTATCGGAATTAATAAAAGCATAAATATGTGTCTATCAAATACCTCCAAATTTATATTTTATTAGTTCTCTAGCGAATCTAATCTAAAAAAAAAGAAAAATCTAATTCATTTTTCATAGAAATCACGACTACACTTAGCATGTGCAGCAAGGCGTTAAACTCCTAGGTGACCGTAGCAGACGAGTGTTGTCTTGTGAGAGTTTGCAAAGAGGTATACCTACAAAACCTTTGATTCCAACTTCTAATATCATAAGTTTCCGAAGAGCTAAGAGGACATAAAGTTTCTCCTCCAACTGCCAAGAAATTAGAATTGCCAGAGAAAAAATACATGCTAATATGCTTAATTTGTGAGAGAGAGGATGTGACGAGTTGAGCCAGTGCCAAAGGTGTCTTCTGCCAGATGGACAACAGACCAAAAACCTACGGTCGCAATCGCACGATATCTACAAAGTAGAAGCGGCAAGTACGGTTCGTTCCCACATGAGCTATTACACAAATTATGTGCTAAATACTAAAAAAATTATCTTGTGAATGAATTTAATTAAATAAACTAAATATACAAATTAATTAACCAAGAAGAGAAAGGTCTAGGGTTTCGGATTCCACTACTTCTGATGTTGGTACGATTAATAATTTAAATCTTACTCACTCTCAAATTACTCAAAAATAATATTGAACTGAATCTCATGTTTTGGAAAATAAAACGTTTAAGATTATGTATACAACTTTTATCGTCTCACAAAGATATAATTTCCTTTGCTTATAAAAGATCAACAACCAAAAGACTATTCAGAACAATTAAATCAAAGGATATTTAGAGAAACTATTAGCCATTAAAAGCATCAATTGAGAGTATAAATATGTCTAAGAAATTATATATTAAAAATACATATCAAAAATAGTTTCCTCCTTTACCCTAGAAAAGAATTTAGTCATTCATAGAGAGAAGAACAAAAGAAATTGAATAAGCATTTGAATTTATTAATGTGGAGAAACTCACAATTTTCTCTTATTTGTATGACGAATTAACGACAAACGTCTAATGAAGTAAATGAAGAACGACTTTTGCTTGCAGCTGAATAAGGCTTCTTTCTGGCGCAGTTAAAAAGAACTGCTCTCTTGTGTAGTATAAGTACAATTTGTTGTTGAAAGTTTAGCATAAACCGTCATAGAAGCTGTTGAGTGCAAAGGAAACGACAACAGTTTCTGCAACAGTTGTGGAGTGTATTATCTTCTTATTCTTCCTCTCTTCGAGCTGAAGAACCCTAAAAATTTTTAGAATTTCTAAAACTCAATTCTCTCGATTCTCTTTGTCTCTTGCAGTAGCCAGCCTCCCCATATATAGTACAACAATGAATACTCCTCAAATCTTGTCTAAATTTTTGAAATATTTCTTCTCTTCAATAAGAATATATCTCGGGGATAATCATTATTTTTTTTCTTTCCCTTTGACAAAAATACTCAGTGATTACTTTCCTAATCCTGTCACCTTTAATTACAAGATTCGGTCTCATCTATCAATCGACGCCTAAGTCCAAATATATTTTGTTTCCTAATTAAACTGATTGAGTAAGCTTTTTGAATTAATGAATTCATACGAAGATCTTCTATAACACCCGTATTTTTCGCATGACGCTTACTCAAGGACGCATCATAGCATGGGATGAAGTTTCATCTCGAGATTATAAAGCTTACTCAGGGATGCATAAGGGTGTGGATGCATTGGCCTTGAATTATAGTGCTAAGGCACTATTATGCTCTGAAGCTTACTAGAGGAAGCTTCATTGTCCAATGACGCTTACCCGAGAGTGCATTATAGTTCTAAGGAACATCCTCACAAGCTCATTAATAACACTGTCTTACTTACATTTTTTGAGTCCATGACTCCACTAATTCCTACGAGAAATCAAATTATATTACACGGGGATTTGGTCTGGTGGTTACAACAACATACGGCGTGGTAACACCCCATGATGAGAAAGTTACAAAGTAGTGGTAAGGATGAAGCAGTTAGTGGAGTAATGGTCTTCTAGAAAGTTCCCAAGACAGAATGGGCGGTTACACCATTATCCCCATATTCTCCATCTCTCCACTACCTCCACTACTTTACAAGGAAAATGTGTGTTACAAACTATTATAAATAGGCTACTTAGCCCATTTCAAAAAACACAACAAGCTTGTCATTCTCTCAAGCTCTATTGTCTTCTCAATAGTTCAACATCTCTACACACAATTCAACACACAAATTCCTTCAACTTTCTTTCCTTCCCTCCCCTAAGATCAACCATTTTTTTTTTGTGACCGAAGCAGGGCGGAACGGCTACTAGCGTGGTTTAGGCTTGCCCTGTATGATTATGATTTCCGAATCTAAGAAAGTACTTCTATAGTATATTGTTTTGCCTAGAATCAATTTTTAGGTACTAACAATTGGCGACTACAGTGGGAGATCAATCTCTCGGTCACAAATCCAATTCTTCAACTATCTGAAAATTAATTTTTCAATTATCTAAAAAAATGGTTGGTCTTAGATCGGATTCAATTACTATCAATTATAATATTTCCCCTGTCAATACCAATGATGATACGGATAACCCCTATCCAGCAGTCAATGGTGCCACCAACCCAAGTCTCACCAACGGAACTACCGAAGTGGTCGAAACCCCAATCACTCTGGCTGAGTTGATACGAAGACAAGAATCTCAAACAATAATTCTATCAAGACTGGAAGATGCGGTAGGTGCTCTGTTCTCTTCTCTCGTCAAATTAATAGAAGAAGTAGGATGACGTAGCGCTTTCGAATGAGGCCCAGGCTCCACAGAACCAGGGATAGATTTCTCGACTGGTGATTCTCCACCTCATAATATTAGGAGCTTCACCACTACAGAAAAACCACCATATGAAAGAGTCCAGCCTCAAGAGCGATCAAATGACTTCTGCCTCACTAATAGGGTTTTATGAAATTGACTATCAAAAGATGCACTTTATGGTTCTCATATGTGCAGGAAAAAGTGAAGATAGAAATCATGCACATGTTGAATGGTGGAAAGGAAAAAGGAACCTTCCGAACTATATGAAGATGTTATCCCATAGAAACATAAGGACGAAAAAGAACCTTTTTTTTTGTTTTTATGATGATCTCTAAGAAAGAAAATCAACCACTATATAAGGATGGGAAAACTTACTTACCTTCTCACCCTGTCGACAATCAACACCACTCTCACAACATTCAATAAAAACGTCTTTAGTCTTTAACTGTCGATGATGAACTCTTGAACTTTGTAGAACTTTGACAATTTGTAATTCTTTTCCTCAATTTCTTGTTGATTGAAACTTCTTCATATATTTCTTCTTCCCCACGGCCTTATTGAATGAATACAAAAACAAATATACTAAAGCAATGATGAATGTTTTTGTTTTTTTTAAGAACTCAAAATACAAACTGATAAATAAATAAAGTGAACAATGAAACTACTATGGTCGTGGGATAAGGACTTTACCACTTGATTCTTCACAGCTTGTATTGTCTCGATATCATAAATCTCACAAACTCCCATCTTTTGATTTCTTTCATTCTTGGACATAAGTCTTCTATATGTATATATAATTCTGCTCATTGTATTGTTGTTTTACTTGAATATGAAATTTCCCTTTCTTGTATTGTTGCTTGTTGACCTTGAATTTCTTCAACTTTCTTCATGATTTTGATGTTCCGCTTGTCGATGATGATATGTTTCTATTTCTGCTTTGTCGAGAGAATGGTGTCAACTGCAAACAAGACTACAAGATAGAGTTAGCAATTCTGATGACACCCTCATGATTGATAGAAATAACACCCAAGAGATCAAAAAGTAGTGCTGAAATTGGTGCGAGGTTGGATATCTCATCATTCTACCTGGAATTTGCACAGACAAAACACTATAAACAGAAAATTGAAGGTTTGGTGCTTCACTCTTGGGTATTGAATGATTAGCTTCTCTAATACTGTACTCTGTACCGGTAGTTTAAGTCCCTTTTTGTCATCTCTAGCCTTTCAACAACTAAGCAACCCGAATATAGTTCTCTAATACTTTTACGTTCAGTTATTTCGGTAAGAACTTCGTATGTAAACTTATCTAGAAGTATGCAAATTGACTCTAAAATCTCTAAAAGTTGGAGGTTTTCATGCAAATATTTACAAAAGGTTCAAAAATTCTACCTACAAAAGTGAATACAAAAAAAATCTATATGCTTAACCACTCCCCCACACTTAAACTTTACATTGTCCTCAATGTAAATTGACTCCTCCAATGTAAAATCAAGATGGGAAATCCTAATATGATATGAAAAACTCAAAATAAAGAGAAAGAAATACAATACCAATGGGTTTCCTCCCATTCAGCTCTTAGTTTAACGTCCTCAACCTGACCTTCTGGTTAGCGCCCATAAACCAACAATATGAAAATCTGGGGATCCACCCAGATAATACTTTGCAGTTCTAATAAAATCTTCACAAAAACGTTTGAATAAAATATAAATATTGAAACTGTTATTTGGTGGAAGTTTCCCCCACACTTAATCTTTTATTTAATTGGAAATGTATAAAGAACATAGAATGCGGGAACTTATTTTAGTTTCTCTCGGTGAACCTGCACAATGCTAAAATCAAACACATCTAGTGGTGGATAATTAGAAGCAAAATAACTCTTAAGAATTTTGGCAGCACATATACCCAACCCTAAGTAAGGTAGCTCCTTAAAAATCGGGTTAACAACCTTTTGAGGAACTAATTCGATGGGGGGAGAAGGATAAAAAGATATAGAATTATGCAAAGGGTTAGACAGACCTTTTACTGGATCCTCCTCATTCTTATATAACATCAATGGATTATTTACCTCATATGTGTCATGGTCCTCTATCGAACTTTTTGAAAGTCATTCTTTATCGGTTTCTGCTTCAATCGAAATGTCAGCATCATTATAATCCTTGGCAAGCTCAATTGGGTCTTCCACGTATTCAATCAATTTGGTTTATTTCTCAATCTCCATCTCTTCAACACTCTCATCATGGGAATCGAATTCCGTTCTAAGGAGATCCTCTTCGGTGTAAACCGTAGGATACTCGGTATGAATCTCCTCAAAAGAAATAACCAGGTCTTGTCCGTTAAGAACAATGGTTCTGTTATACCAAGGCTCCTCCTTTTGATTAGGCGAATGATCATTCACTAGTACAAAAATGCATATAGGTGACAGTTGAAAACTGTCAGCGTATACTTTCTATAACAGTTTAAATGAAAATTGTAAGTGTCAGCAAAGCCAGTGTCACGGTAAGTAGTCTTCTTTTCACATAACCGTCATATGTAGTCTATAAATTGTCCTATAAATATCCAAAACTCGCCCTAACTAACTTCAACAACACTATTTGGATCAAAATCGTCAAGTTCTTTGTTTTCACTGACGGTTCATCCGAGAAAATGTCACCTGAAAGGTGTTATGTTAACGGTTTTTGCTAAAAACTGCCACGATTGGAGTTGTACGGTGACATATTTTGAGGTAAACTGTTATTGTACAGGATTTAGTTTAGATCGAAGGATTTTGTTCAATGTTTTAAACATCATGCAATGAACAGTATGTATGAAGTAAAAACATAAAATCAAGCAATCTCAAAGAATTTACACATCGTAAAATTAACTTTTCGTTGATTCACAATCATATTTTACGATTCATTTATTCGAAACTAAAATTTTATTACAACTCTCGTATATGAAACTAATCTAAAACCTATCATGATAATGACAATTAACCATGTGTATTACACTGTATAAGTGTATAGGCATGCCCATAGTGCTCTGTATTCACGTTTATCAATCACTCCAATATATCCATCAATCAATCGGTGGGGTACCTACCCAAGTTTTTACACCTGCATAAAAATCAATTGATGTTATTTGGTTAATAATAACAACAAACA
>JAJJMC010018473.1:2303523-2326602 GCA_023531435.1 Papaver californicum | reverse complement strand
AAATCTAAAGGATTATTTAATTCCTATTTGATCTATTACAGATCTTTACAACTTTGATAGATGTGATGACTGCTGGTTTCTCATGAATTTTAGTCTGACGTCAATTCCATGTAAATCTGCACAAAGATAAACTCTTGTTAGATTGATCGAGAGAGAGTGAAATAACCCTTTATTTTTTTTGGTTGGGGGAAGAATCAACCTGATTTGGGGTTTTAATTATTTCTTTTCATCTACTAAGACTAATAATCTAATTGAGTTTTCTACGATATTTAATACATTGTATAAACTCTCAAAAAAGAAAAAAAAAAGAAAAAAAGGGAATAGAAAGGAAATTTAAGTAAACAGAGATGACATGGCACTACAAGAAAAACGGGTTTAAGCGTCTAAAATCTTAGTAAGAGTCCGGAAAAATTTAGTCGCTTAAATAGTTTAAGCGTTTAAAATTGTAATTGCCCAAAATTTTGGTGGCAATAAACATGTGTCCACTATTATTTAGCAACGAAAAAAGATACTTAATCGCTAGATCCTTTGTTAAAGTAATTTATAGCAACTAAAATAGTGATCATGTAGCTATTTACTTTGAGGCACCGACTCGTAGCAACAACAAAAAAAATTGGTTGGTCAAACCTCTCTCAGCAACTAAGTTTGAGCCACAACCAAATATGTTTAATTGCTAGATCCGTTTTTCAAGTACTTTATAGCAGCTAAAAGTTGATCATGTAGATATTTAGTTTGAGGCACCGACTCGTAGCAACAACAAAATAAATTGGTTGCTCAAACCTCTCTCAACAACTAAGTTTGAGACACAACCAAATATGTTTAATTGCTAGATCCTTTGTTCAAGTAATTTATAGCAACTAAAAAAGTGATCATGTAGCTATTTACTTTGAGGCACCGACTAGTAGCAACAACAAAATAAATTGGTTGCTCAAACCTCTCTCAGCAACTAAGTTTGAGGCACAACCAAATATATTTAATTGCTAGATCCGTTTTTCAAGTAATTTATAGCATCTAAAAATTGATCATGTAGCTATTCATTTTGAGGCACCGACTCGGAGCAACAACAAAATAAATTGGTTGCTCAAACTTCTCTAAGCAACTAAATTTGAGCCACGACCAAATATGTTTAATTGTTATATCCTTTTCCCAAGTAATGTATGTAACATCTAAAAAAGTGGTCATGTAGCTCTTTACTTTGAGCCACATACTCGTAGCAACAGAAAATTAATTGGTTGCTCAAACAGGGGTCAGCAACTAAGTTTAAGCCACCACCACTATTTTAAAAAAGAAATCAATTTTTGAAGTAGAAATTTAAGATCTTAATATTAATCCAATAGTGTTAAAAGAGTTGTTTTCATCCTTTGTTGCTTTCCTGAGTTCAACACCAAATCTTGCATATTATTGTTGCTTTGGGTTTCAGGATGATTAAAGAGGAAAAAAAAAACAAAAGAAAATAATGTGGACTTAACGTGAATCGAACACACAACCTTCTGATCTAGAGTCAAACACGCTCCCATTGCGCCACAGATCCTATAGTTGACAGTGTACCAACATAAACGAATTACTATCCATGAATTGTTCAACCTTGTAACTACAACAATTACAAATTTAACATTTACAATCATCCATGAGAAGAAAAGAGAAGGATCCATTTACATGGTTAGAATGACATTATATTGAAATATTAGTACCATTTTTCGTATAAAATCCAAACGCAAATGAATTTTAAGCTAACAATTCGTAGGCAAAAGAATATGTATGGAATCATCTTCACACAAATCTATACAAGCAAGGGCAATTTTAGACCAACGTTAACAGAAATGTTGTTTGCCGAATATGATTTTGAACTGCTCTTAGAATGTTCTAAAGGGTTGATCATACTCAATCCTTGTTATGCTTTCCTGCAAAAAATGCAGGTTGTGAAGGAGATGCTAGAGTGATTGAGTAGCTAATGAGCATCAAAACAACAGAAGACATGGTGGGTCTATCTTCGATATTATCTTGCACACATAACAATCCAATATGTATACTTCTGATCACTTCATTTATTGAAGTTCTTCGTGATAAAATTGGATCCATCAGCTTCAAGGGTGTACCTTCTCTTCAATTTTTCCATGCCTGCATTTAGGAAATGTGAAGAGGTTAGTTGCATATTGACAGGGGTGTTTTTTTTTTCTTATTTGAGATGGAGTATTTCATCAATGGCAGGTTCCTACTTACCATGCTAGGTATGGTCAACCACTATCCATAACAACAACACCTAAGCATCCAACATGCATTTGCAACTTTAGGGAGTTCTTTTAGTAGTTGCCGGTTTCCCACTGCCGCCATTTCTAATCTATGGCTACAAAACACCTAGATCAACCACCAAAACATCAATGACCCCAAATATCACAGATCTTTAGAGCACTATACATTGTTAGCCTACACTTAGTTTATAATTGACGTCAGATGCATTGAAAGCAGATTTTGACGAAGTAATGTGCAGCTTAATGGGACTGTTGACCAAATCAAAACAAAGTCTGAGGCTCGGTTATGTGTCTGAATACTGGTCTAGAACCACTGAACTTATTTAGAAAAAATAAGCTATGAAGTAAAAATCAAGATGATAACTTGAATCCTAAAGTTAAGGAACTAACACAAACAGAACCCGAAGGGTAGTTGCATACCTTGTAGGCTTGAAATTGTTTAAGTACATAAAGCTTGCATCTCCAGCTCTTCTTCTTTTGGATACGGAGTAGAAGAAGTTCCGACTTCTGCCGTTGGATGGAAAGGGTGCCATAAGAAAGCTACAATGCAAATCAACTTATTAAAAGATATAACTACACTGGCTATTAGCATGAATCAAGTCTAAGTACAAATGGGGCTCTAGGTAATGATGAAGAGGGGATTTTAGGCAAAGAACTTATCATTTATCATTGAGTTTTTTTCTGCTTCTGTAGACAATTTTCACTCCATAACTTCCAAGTTTCTTATCTTCCTTATAATTTTTTTACAATAGCACCTATGTGGTATTAGTAAACATAACAAGAGCGTACATAAGACACAAAACCTGGGGAACTTTAAATTACTGCGAGTTTCTTTTTTCACTCTACATGAAAGAAAAAGGAAAGGAGATGAGATACCTGCATTTCTGCAGTATATATTGCAAGGTGCCAACTATGAACTATCAGCAGTGAAAACATTATCGAGGTCAGTGAATCAACTTCCACAGAAGCTGGACAGTAAGGATAGGAGGCAGCCTCTAAGTCCCTCTATACCCAACCCCTATATCATAAGTAGGACGATGAAAAATCAGTCCTTTGTGGTAGAAAAAAAAAACGGTTTCTCAGGCACTTCCTGCAAACATTAAGAAAAAGGTTATACTAAGTAAATACAAAAGAAAAAGATATGTGAGAAATAATTGAATAGTCGTGGAATCATTACCTGTCTTGCAACGGCCAATGATCACAGACCACGTTCTGCATACTTGTCAATGACGGAATGAACCTTGTTTCTTACATCCTCTTTGCAGTTGCAAAGATCGATTATCTGTTCAGGTGCTAGTGAAGGTGATTAGGACTTTGGTGCATGTGAATAAGTGATGGTGCAGGGGAGGATTTGGTGGTGGAAGGCCAATAAATACTTCTAAGAAACAAAATATTTATTCATCAAGTTCTCTCTTTTTCAGTAGTAAGATGCCCGAAAAACTTGGACCCTAAAGAGATTAAATATATATATACATTCCTCGCATTGCTGTAGCAACTATGCTAAGCATACATCTTTCAACCCAACCTCTCAACCAGCCCTAATCAATTAAGGAGATGCTAAACAGGTGGGGTAGTAGAGTAAAGAAATCGATATGTTTGATGTCAGACCCTATGTGCCAAATGTTGGTTAAGAGGATGGGTTAAACTAGTAGAAATATCAAAAATTTCAAACGAATTCTCAATCTGTAATGCTGAGCTTCCTATTAACCCACAGATTATCAAAAGTCAATCCCATCTTTTTCTACTTATCCTTAAAATTACAGAAACATCTCAAATTACAAAATCTCAATAAAAAAGATTCAATATTAACAAGGAAATCAGATTAAACATTGAATGATGAATCATACCTGGATCTGGATGAAAACAACAATAGAACTGCAACAAAATTGACTAGCTGAAAAGGGAGAGTTGAGCAAAAATATGATACAGTGTATTAAAGATTTTGTTCTTCACCTCCCTAATAACACAACTACCAATGGCCACTGCACTCAATCTCCAACAGACCTATATTTAGACCCCAAAGTGGATTCCCAAAAGAGTAACCTAGCAGTATTTAGGAAAGTGAATTTCAAGAATAACGAATTCCCACACACCCAAACTACAACCAAGTTCATTTTCGTTTAGTTCCATTTCACTACAAGTTCATAAAACCAAGACTGCATTACCCCCAAATACCTATTACCTCTACACTCAATCTCCAACAACCCTTCCCACCCTTAAAACGAACCAGAAGAAGAAACCCCTGATCTTAAACACTCAATCCCTCAGATAAAGTCATCAAATGTCATACATTCTATTCCTAACCAAACAAAAAAACTATGACGAAAGAGTAATCTAAGTTCAACATTAATGGACAAAAGAGTACTCAAGTGAAAAAAAGACTTACAACAATCGCCACCAGCTCAACAACAGTGTCGTAATCACCATCTCTACGATTAGGATGATCAGATTCAGCAGGATTTCACAAACCCAAATTTAGGATACCAAAACAAAACCCTAACTTCTTCCTGTAACAAATTAAAATTACTACGATTGGGGGAAACTAAATCAGGAAAAAATTAAAATTAATTTGAAGGTGATATAGCTAGATTATGAGAGAAATTGGGAGGGGGAACCATAGCGGGAAGGGGGAATCAGGGGGAAACAGAGCGGGAAGGGGGAAGGGGGAAGTGAAAAAAAATCTTAATCTGGGAGAGGAAATGTGTTTTTGTTGTCAAAATTTTGAGGGGGAAAGATAGACCGTTTGATCGAAATCTATCGACAATTGATATCTAGTTCTATCTAGTCATACGGATTGTGATCCGTATGACTCATTGGAAAAAAATTACATCCGTCCATTTTATAGCACGGTTATATTTGGTTATAACTTATAACACCTTTTTTTTTGTCTAAATATTATATATATTTTAATTAGTAAAATATTTTTATATTTTAATATCGAGGAATTTGTATTTACGGAAGGAAAAACAAATTGTGTAACCTAAGAAATAATCTAGAAACAAAAAATGAATTCGATAATTATCTTTGACTTTCCACTAGACAAAGTTTTGAAGTCTGATGATCGTAGATTATAGATTCCGGTGGAGATTCTTAATTTGGATAAGAGGTCAGTAAGGATAAAATGACGAATATCGGTAGGTTTAGGGTTCCGGGGAAGATTTGTTAGATCGATAAAAAAATGAATAAGTTTGATTGGGATTGAATAAAATTCAATAAATTTAAGTGACATCGAGTGAAATTGATGAAAATTGATATAATTTGAGTAAGATCAATCAAAATTGATTGGGACCATCCAAAACCTTTTAAGATCCGTATGACACCGAATCTGCACCACCTATTATTAAAACCGTGAGAACCGTTCAATGTTTTTTGTTTTTGACACATGGAAAGAATCTAACCATCAGATCCGAGTGGTCCAATTAAATTGGTATCGAAGGTAATGATCCTCTAGCTCTATTACACTATAACTGAGTTAAGGTACACGTGGGGAATACACAAACAAAAAATCATGTCCGTCAATCTCTTTGATCAGTTACTCGAGGTAAAGATTAACTTTGATCAGTTACACTTCAAAAAAACTCATATCGACCTTCGATTATACATAAATTTTGATTTTAAATATATAAAAATGAATCAGAAAAATAAAAAATGAATTCGATAATTATCATTAACTTTCCACTAGACAAAGTTTTGAAGTCTGATGATCGTAGATTATAGATTTCGATGGAGATTCTTAATTTGGATAAGAGGTCAGTAAGGATAACATGACGAACATCGGTAGGTTTAGGATTCCGGGGAGGATTTCGTTTTAGACGAAGAGGTCATTAAAGATAACATGATGAACACTCGGAGTTTTAATGAAGATTCCAACTTAGTGGAAAAGGTCATTAATCTAAATATGACAGGAAGTGGTATTTAAAAAGTTTCAGCAAGGATTTCGACTTATTTTGAAGGTCGTTGATGATAACATAACGAACATCCATAAGTTTGGATTTCCAATGAAGATATTGACCTCTGGTATACATTTTGGTCAATTAGATATAAAATAAAGCATATTTTAAGGTTCATTACTAGATTTGGAGTTCCGGTATAGATATTTCGACTAATCGTAAATGGATTATATTGTCATAAATTAACCCCTAAACTTAGTTCACAAAAGTGTCGGAGATGGTTAAAACCCCTTGTTCGATTTGCATAAAACTTTTTAAAATTATTAGATTTCTCAATATTTGGATGCCTATAGGTAGGATTTAGGATCATGTGAAAAGGCAATGAACCCGTTGTTCAATAAATCTAAGTGAAATTGATGAAAATTGATATAATTTGAGTAAGATCGATCAAAATTGAGTGTATTCAAGTCGGTTCGATAAAAAATTGAGTGAATTTTAGTGAGATTGATGAAATCATAGTTTCGAATCGTTAGATTTGTTAGATAGATAAAAAAATGAATAAGTTTGGTTGAGATTGAATTTGTTGTGCAAACCATCAATAATTATTCGTACTAACTACAATCTAATGATATTGAGTATGATATAGTAATTTTGATGAAATTAAATAAATTTGGATTTAATTAAATTAAATTTTTAGATAATAAATCAAAAATAAATTGAATCTGAGAGAAATTGATCAAGGTCAACCGATATTAGATAAGATTGATGAATTGATATGTAACCATGTAAACACATGAAATTTATGATAAATATAGTGAGGTCGAGCGGTATTTGATAAGATTAATAGGTAACCGATAAAATTGACTAGGATCGATATATAATCTTTTAAAATGATGGATAATTAGATAAACCTCTTACCCGATGTTTGTCATATTATATTTATATAATAACCTCTTACCCTAAGTCGGAATCTTCACCGGTACCCTAACCCTACTTATATCTCTCATTTTCCCGATAAACTGGAGAAATCGATTGAATTTGGGATAAATGGAGTAATCTAATGTCATCCATAAATTCGACCTAATTCGACATCCTTGGAAATTCACATGATTTTATTCTTGTATGTACAAATCAATCCGACTCTAAAGATCATTCAATCTAATTGGATATACTTACATAATTCATTTTCATAAATATTTTTTGGATCTGTAGTATGTAGGTTTGATGATAATGTCCTTTTTAATAAGGACAAAATTGACTAAATTCAAAATAGATCGAAGATTAATTAGTGAATTTGAATTCAATTTTAGTTGAATGCACAATTTTTTTCTTAATTTGTGTTCACTCTTCTCACTCAATTTCACTTTAAATTAGTCAGTCTCGTTCAATTTTGCTCTTTATTTTTCAATATTCTTGAATTTCACTTAAATTGTTTCGATCTCATTTAGTTTTATCATATGTGTATTAACATGTTTAGATTTTGGGTAAATCATTTTTATTGCTTTGAGGGGCTCACTGTATGATTTTGGATAATTTATATCGGGTGAACCGCTGTATGCCTCGTGTCATCTCCGATTAGCCGAAATATCTATTTTTGGGTTTGCGTTAATATTCGTCGGATCTAAAACTTTGATTCTATTGTTTGAATTATATCATTTGTGGATATCATTTGAGATTGACCAAAGTATGTGTGAGATTGATCTAAGTATATATTACTTAATAACTTATATGTGAAATTGACCTAAGTCTATGTTCGCTCCTTTATGATGGTTATTTTTATGAAGTTAATAACCTTTCATGTTTTTTTGGTCGTTGGAATTTGGAACTGTATATATTTAGAGACGTATGTTTTATTGGGCGTTCTGGTTGTGGCCCTTATATAAAAAAGATGTTAAATTTGGTCCGTCAGATTCGTGATCCATATGAGCATAAGATGTGAATTTTGAACCGTCAGATTGACGATCCGTATGAGTAGAAGATGAAAAACCTAGGACCATCCGATCAGCGTAAATTTTTAATCTTGAACCGTCAGATGAATCTAAAACTATTTGTTTTACTCATTGACCACGAAGTTCCTGTTATTTACGTTTAGTACCCTTATATATAAACACCGAAACTCTAAGTTATTTCATCACTTCTCATTTCCAACGCCTCCTTCCTAATCTCTCTGCCTCACTCACTGAATCTCTCTTTCTTTCTGCAACCAAGCTACCTAGTTACTTTTAGGGAAAATGAAGTAGAAGAAAGATGGGTTTATAGAGGGATCCCTGAAACAGAATCAGAATCAGTTATTTCAGTTTTTGAAAGTAAGATTAACCAAATCCAAACTACTCGTTCTTGGGTATACAATAGTTCACACAGCTGCCATGGAAGGAAACACCAAAGTTGTTAAGCTGATGGTGAAGAAAAACCGTGTTTGACAAAGATACGTGATAACTATGGAAGGGTATCACTCCACACAGCTGTAAAGTTTGTTGCAGAAGGACAAAAGGAGGTGGTGCAGTATCTTTATTCTACTACTAGATATGATAACCCAACTCCTTTCACTGGTCAACGTGGTGCTTCCCTTCTATGCGATTTAATTGATTCTAATTTCTACGGTAGTGTTACCAACCGATCAGATTCATAAATCTATATTTCTGCATTGAAATTGAGGTTAGGGAATATACAAATGCATGATTGTTTGACAAGGGACTGGCTGAAATATTTTGATTATCACTTGTTTGTTTGTAGATGTGGCCCTGTCTATTGTGCAAGATTATCCAATGCTAGTCACTGAGAAAACAAACAATGATGGTGTTTGTTCATTAGAAGTGCTTGTTCGCAGACCATTTTCATTTCAAAGTGGAAATAAAACAACATGGTGGCAAAGCCGCCTCTACCAATGTCAGTACCCTTGCTTTAACCTCATTTCATTATTACTTGTAGTTCTAAACTTCGAATACAGTCTATATATATATTTTGATATTGCTTATTTCTTCAAACAGTTCTTCTAGTGGACACAGAGGCACCTAATTACCTTGACAGCAGAGCAGACTTAGAAAGCCCTAGAGAGTCCTCAACAATGCGTAGAGGAGCCTTAACAAAGTACATCTTACAATATCTCATCACCTACTTAACTCAAGGTCTATTGAACTG
Organism: Papaver californicum; assembly: GCA_023531435.1. Classification (NCBI taxonomy): domain Eukaryota; kingdom Viridiplantae; phylum Streptophyta; class Magnoliopsida; order Ranunculales; family Papaveraceae; genus Papaver; species Papaver californicum. The sequence goes on along the minus strand of JAJJMC010018473.1, from coordinate 2,317,325 downwards.
AAACTTAATCATTAGCTAAATTTTCTTTAAATGTAGGAATCTAATTTACTCAGGGGGTGGAATCTATTTTACTAGAGAGATACGGGATAATGGATACATTTCATGGGGTAATATTTGCTAGGGATGAAGGTATAATACCTATGTGAACGGGGGAACCAGGTATAATACCAATATACAACTTGCAGGTTACATTTTTTGTTTTTGGGGATTTTGACAGGTAAAGTTGTATGATAAATCCCTTTTGGTTGCATATGGAGAGATGGTTGAGGATACAACAGATGATATATTGTCGGAAGCTGGTGAATTTGAGATGTTGCACTCGTTGTTGTTTTGGATCCTTTCGAGTATGCTCCAATTTCTGTGGTTTTCAGGTTTATGTGATATGTCAACAACTAAATCATTAAAATGAGTTATATAGAGTTCTAGATTTATGAATTTATTGTATAAAGAGTAACAGAATGTGATAGGTGACCAAGCTTATTGTTGAATTGTAGAGTTTGAATATAATCTTTCGCCAGTCTACCTCTCTAAATGGAGATGCTCAAATGTTAGTTAAGTAATTGCTTCCAAGTATTTCACAATAGTTTTTGTTTTGATTTGCAGTTCAATAACATTTTGAATAAAACATTGTCTTCAGCCCCAACTGTGGTAACGGCATTTGGGACAGTACTCGATAATATACTTGCAGTAAATCTTTTTCCTTCTATGTAAAAAGTGTAATTTTTTTCCTTCTATGTAAAAAGTGTAATTTTTTAAAGAAATGTTATAAATTGAATTATGTGATACAATAAAATTTAATTTTGTTCATAATTTGTTTGATATTAATTTTAATTAAATTTTGGAATCATCTAAATTATAATTTGTTTTTAATGAACACAAAATTTAATAGTTTAAAATTTTAAACATGCCAATTAAAATCTGAATTCCAAAATAATTAAGAAGCTCAAAAGCTTAAGCAATTAACTTGAGTAAAAACTTTGATAGCTCAAAAGCTTAAGCAATCAACTTAAGACAAATCATAATCAGAAATCACTTGTAGCGAGCAAAATCATTTAATCGTTTAAAACTTTAGCCAAGCAACTTAAGGCTAAGTTGTTCCATGTATCTAGCAACTAGGTAGTTTAATAGATCCTGAGTCGCAAATGGCTTTTAGAGAGTAAAAAAATTCGGAGCTTAAAACCTTAAGCAACCAACTTTAGGACAATCAAAATCAGAAATCGCTTTTAGCGAGCAAAATTATTTGATCGCTTAAAACCTTAACCAAGCAATTTCAGGAAGAGTTGCTCCATGTATCTATCAACTAAGTAGTTTACTTGCTTTAGAATGATTGGTATATCTGAAGCGATTGATATTTTACTTGCTATATTGGTTGGTCTAGATGTTAAGCGATCACAATTTTACTTGCTCCATGTTAGTTGGTCTAAATGTTAAGCAATGAGAAAAGTACTCGCTTTAGGTTAGTTGGTTTATTACTAGAGCGATTGCATGGTCGCTCAAGGCTTTGACATACATTGCTTTGGGCAACCAACGGAGCGAGTGCCACTTTAGTCGCTATAACGATTATAGCGACTTAAAAGGGGCTTTAAGCGACTTAAAAAGAATAGTCGCTTAAACCCATTTTTCTGTAGTGTGGTAGAAGCGCCGCTTAGTACCATGGGTAGTAGAAAGACGGAGAGGAGAAGAAGGGGAGTATAAAAGGGAGGAAGTTATGAGTAGTGGGATGGTGGGAGATTGTGTTCTAGGGTTTATATTTAGACTCTTGTTATTTTCAATCCACCATTATTATTAATACAATTCAATAAGAAATTAAACAGAATTCTATTGTTTTTTAGAAACCAAATTAAAGTAAAATTTATGAATACAATCCAATATATTCTCCTTTTCCTTTTCCTTTTCCTTTTCTATTTCTAGTTTCTTATATCTAATATATATATATAACATGTTCATAAACCCTGCAAATCATAATCATATATCTTTCTTGTTCTTCTTAACTTCTACTAATCTTTATCTCTATGAATTCTAGTAACCCTAAATCTATCTGTGGTATAGAAGATATGATAGAAAATTCTTCTCCTTCAATCATTGAAGTGCAAAAAATTAACAATCAAAACAACGATAAGGTATGATATAAACTCATGATTTAATGTAGAAAACCTAGAATCGTGATTTCTATTGAAGACATAATCAAGACCTAGTTTCGACAAAAAACCCGATAATACCTACTCACGATCAGTGAGTTTTGCTCATGTTCAACCAGTCCTTGTACAACGATCCTGTTATCCCATAAACAGGATCGTGAACCCTAGCCTCTTTTTCAAATTCCAATGCTTTAGCCTGTATATCCGATATGTTCCATTCATAACCTGACTGAAGATTAAGGTGATCAGGCAACACAACCGTTGTCCCCAAAAGTAGTTTATAAAACTCTCTGATGAAATCTTCATAAACAAAAGTATCTATAAACCCTTTGATATAGTTGTATGCATTCAAATTGGTGCATCGTTTACAATCTTCAACAGTGCAATGTTTACCTAGATCAGGAAACTCAGGGGTCCCATAATTCTAGGCAAACAGATAGATATTCAGGAGTCTATTGAGGAATAAGAAGAAGACTGAAATCTTCAGATCTGTCTGCTTCAAAAAATTGAACAAATGGACAATTCTCACACTTTCACAGTAGATAGGTGTATGCTGGAACCCCCTACTGCCTACAAAACTAAAATTGTGCAACAAACATAGTCACCGTGTTGTTTTATCTCTTTGTTTTGGAATGCTTGTTGCTTGTAGTTTTCCTGTCTATTTGTTTGTTTTTAGTCTCTTACGGGTATTTTCTAATTAGGAGCCATTTGGTGATCAGTCCTCAGAATCTCATACACCTGTTGGTTTTGATGTACATGAAAAATTCTCGACTAATGAGGTATTCGTTTTAACTTGTATTTCTTTATTCACAGCAATTATTACGTGTTGGATAAACTTTACTCAATTGATGTAATGTTATTTTTTTTTTCAGGTTTTCGTCTCTAAGGATCATGTTAAACAATGGTGTCATATGGTTGCAACAAAAAACAAATTTTGTATTTCTGTTACCAAATCATATGATAATGTGATGGATAAAGGGTCGGTAGTTGAGTTTGGATGTGAAAGAGGAGGTAAATATAAAGCTCGAACTATCAAATCTTCTGAAAAGCAACCACAATATGTCTCAAAAAAGGGTAGAAAAACTGGCACAAGGAAGTGTAATTGTCCTTTTAAAATAAGAATTTCATGTGTTGAAGAAAACAAATGGGTTCTTAAAGTGCAATGTGGTGTACACAATCATGCTCCATCTGATACATTGCTTGGATATCCTTATGCAGCTCGTTTACAGAGTGATGAAAAACAAATAGTTGATATGATGACTACAAGTGGAAGTAAACCAGGTCACATTTTATCATCGATTAAACGAAAGCAACCTAAAAATAAATCTAGTCTACGGACGATATACAATTACAAATCTTATACAAAATCCAATGAAAAAGCAGGAAGGACAAATATGCAACACTTGTTGAAGTTGTTAAATGATAATAAATATGTGGCATGGGATCATCGCATTGAAGGTACAGATGTGTTGAGTCATATATTTTGGGCACATCCCGACAGTATACAATTGGAAAAATGTTATCCATCGGTTGTTTTTCGCGGATTCCACTTATAAAACAAACAGATGGAAATTACCGCTTTTTCATGTTGTTGGCGTGACATCTACTGGGACAAGTTTTATAGTGGCATATGCATTTATGTCATAAGAAAAGCAGAAAGATTACATTTGGGTGCTCAAGTGTTTGAAAAGACTATACAACAACTCAGATTTACCTTCTGTATTTCTTAAGGATCGAGAACAAGCCCTAATAATCGAAATTCAAACTGTATTTCCTAATGCAAAGAGGATGTGTTGCAGTTGGAATATTGCAAGAAATATTGAAACAAATTTCATTAAGTATACAAAAGATGAAGAAGAACAAAATGACATTTGAGAGGATTGGCAGAATCTGTGGAAGTCTGGTACGCAAACGGAGTATGAAGATCTTTTAAACAAGTTTATAGGCACATGGGAAAAAATACAAAGCATTCATTACATACTTGAAAGATGAAATATTGGTAGATAAAGAATTTTGTGTTCATGCATGGACGAACGATATTAAACACTACGGGAACACAACCACTAACCGTGTTGAGAGTGAACACAATGTGCTTAAAAAGTGGTTGCTTACATCCAAGGGTGATTTTACATATTGTTGGAAACATATGCGTCTAATGTCGGAATCGAGGATGGTTGAGATACTTAAAAAATTTGAGTATAGCAAAATGCATGTATACCATGAACATCAAAAGCTACCCATTTTCAAAGAGTTGTTGAACAGAGTTTCCATTTATTCACTAGATAAAATTCATAAAGAGATTAGTTGGACAAATAAGGGTGGTAATCGTTGTCTCCATATACTTCGCAAGACACATGGCCTACTATGTTATCATGAATTAAAAGAGTATGAACGGAATGGAACGACAATACCTCTTGATGCAATAGACAATCAGTGGAAAAAACTAAGTATTCGTCGTTATAGTGTTGATGAAATGGTCGAATTTGACGATTTATCGCAAATACCAAAATTTAAGCTCAGGTGGAACAATTCAAACGCGGTTGAACGCATGCATATCCTAGAAAAATTGAATGAGCTTGTTGATCCAGATATGACCAGGTTAGAAGAGCCAGTTATGCCTGTAACTACCAAAGGTCGTCCAACAAAAGCACAACAAAGAGCATCGAACTCAACAAAGAGAAATCCATATGCATTTGAACATGGTAGAGAACAGATTCAGAAGTCAAAGAAAAATGTTGAGGAGTTAGAGAAGAATGCTGAGAAGTTGAAGAAGACTGCTGAGAAGATTGTCGAGAAACTAAAAAAGAATGATGAGAAGCTAAAGAAATTGAAGAGTACATCTCAAAATGAGGTTGATTCTGAGAGTATGGTACTTGTATTACAGGAACATGCAGCGAATGAAGGTCGCACCGCACCTGAAGAAACCATATACAAGTAAACTGGGAGATCTAAGTGATGAACAGAGATCGGATAAGTCGTTTGAAGTATTAGATGTTAACGTTATACACAGATTTATTCATAAATTGGAAAATGTTCACGGTGATGGTCATTGTGGATATAGAGCTTGTGCATAAATGTTAGGTTAAGTAACTTTTAATAGTTGATTTTATTTGGCAAACTGATGTCTGCTGGAACACAGTCGAACAGAGACTTGTGCGTTATACATCCGACCACTGCTCATGGGAAGCGGAGCAGTTCTTGGTCTTGCACCCGCTCCTGAGTAAACATTTCTCATTTATGTGTCGCCTGTAGGAAATTACTTCAAGGTTACTGACTAACTCATTTATAACTACTCTTTCTTAGTTGCATTTTCTTTTGATATGTTTTTGCTCTCTATCTATATCCTTGCTTCTACTCTACACCTCTTATCTAGAAATGTCAGTTTCTTTATACATGAGTGACAACATCTCAGCATTTTCTCCAATAGCAGAGTTACGAACTGTATTTTTAGATAAATTTTAGATAGAAGTATTTGGGTTCATGTTTTACACCTATAAAAAGCACAAAACATGTATATGACCTTTAGGCAACGATTACAGAAACAAAAGAAACGGACATACTTGCAAGTCTATCAGGAATGTATCTCAGGGCAGCCCAAGCATGCATTGCCCCACTTGAGAACCCCACTACCCAGAAAGGTCATATGTTACCAAGCGAACACCAAACTCCTCGAGTAGTGAGTATTTAACTCCAGGAATTCCTGATGGAAAAAAAAGTATTAACATCTGACATTTCGAAAACCCAAACATAGAAAAAGTAAATCAGCTCTGCATTGAACAAGTAGCTTCTTACCTGCAAGTCTGGAGGAAAGGAAAGAATGCGGCGCAATAAAGGAGAATCTGGCTCTGTCCGCTGGAACACCTTGTTCATGATATGCTAAGTGTCTTCCATCTGGAAGCTGGACACGACTAGCACTAGGAGGATGTAAGTAGACTTCCTTCGGGGATATCTTTGGAATTCGAGGTTCAGTATTTACAAGTAACACTGCCCATCTTTACTTAAGTTAGATATGATAAACAGATATAGATCACAGGGGATAAATAATAGAAATTTGAAACGAGAAAAAGAGTTGCATGTGTTATTGGAAATTCAGTCATTATAAATATACTTCAAGTATTCTAGTGCGATAGGGTAAGAAAATTAACCATATTCCTCTCAACAACAAAAAAACAAAAAGAAAATAAACCATATCGATTTTCATTTCTTTTAAAAAGAAACTCATAATGTATACCGACGATAACAAGCAGTAGCGTACAAGCCGGCAATTGTCATTGTCAATTGAATTATGGATGTTATCTTATCTGTGTCATAATGCTAGTGGCTTTATATCAAACTAAAGTTCAAGTGGTTATTTCTTCAAATAGTTTCCCAAGTCTCTCAAAACTCACTTCCTATCTACTTCTTACTTTTTCCATTCACAGTGTCATTGTCATCTAACCATTTACAGTGGAAAATTTACTTATCCTATCAATCTCTAAAAAAAATGTCACAACAACAACTACTACCAGAGTCAACGAAGAAATTATCTCTTCCAATTTTTGGTGAATCACTACCACTAAGATTAGATTATTATTCAAATAGTATACAATAAACCCTAACTTAAACAGTAAAATTGGGAGAAGTAATTAGACCAATCCATCATCCAATCAAAATAAAAATCTAATGTAAATAATACAGATTTAGTTTCAAACTCATCACAAAATTCAAAAAATCAATTAGAGTTCAAAAAGTTTTCATAATCAAAAGGAAGATTTACCTGAGAGTGCTATGAAGAAGACGAAGAACATAATAGGCCAAGCATGAGCAAGATCTCGATCTTCAGGTAAATAATCATTCAGAAAACTTAACTTCCCTGAAACTTTATCCCAATTCTCTTCACATTTGTTAACAACATATTTGACTTCATTACCAAGACTTTGTTGAACTATATCCCTACAACCTTTCCCTTCAAACACCATTTCTCCTGATGCTTTTAAGAATTCTTTAACCTGATCTTTAAATGGTTCTTCAACAACATCATTTTCATTCCCAACAATATTAAAATCATCTATCCTAGTTTTATTCATCTCTATCGCATCATCATCTCCATTGCAATAATAATGATTAATCCCTAATTTGAGTCAACTATTAAGACAAAGAGTGAGTTAAAAGACAAGAAGAAGAAGAAGAAAAAGGCATTTCGTTCTAATCCTTAACTTTTTTTTACTTTTTTTTTAAATGTTGATGAGAAAGAGAGCGTGTGTAGATTGAAATCGTTGCCACAAGCTGATCAAACACTAAATCCAATCCATAGGATTGTACTAATAATAATATTAAAAAAAATGGATTGGTTTAAATATATGGATTGGTTAATAAGAAGAGCAGATTACAAATAACAAAAGTCTATATTTAAACCCTTGGAATTAAGAATCCTAATTAGTTTGAACGGTTGGATCCAAAAATCCAATAGCAGATTTCGAAAACTAAAAAAAGTGGGTTGTCTGGATTTTGGAAATGAAAGTTTTGTATGAGAACCCATGTGTAATATCATTCTTTAAAACAAAGCAACATCAAAAATTGGAAAAAGTGCATTTTTATGTTTACTAATCTTTAAAAAGCTGCACTTATAATCATAATATAAAAAAAATCCCATTTCATATGACCAGGTGCATTAGCACGTAAAGAAAAACTTCGAATTAAATTAGACAATCAGGATGATATAAATATTTTGTTTGACCTACAAATAAGTGATGAATTAGATTTAATTACTTCCGATTAAACATTTAAAAAATAAATTATTTTGACTTTTTTTTGCTAAGACAAATAAATTATTTTGACTATACTTTTAAGCGGCGGCGGTTTAGATTATAAATATAATCAGCTATGATAACAGTTGTCAGTCTTAACCGTTACCCCTCTGCTAACTCGACAGTTTAATGAAAAAGCGTCACAATATATCAGATCCCTGTAACAGTTCATGAATGTTACTGTATGAGGACTTTTTCAAGCAACCACCATTACAATAAATAGTTACTGTGACATTTTAATCAACCGTCATGGTATTGCCATCAATTAATGACGATTGTTCATAAGATTCGTCACCTATAATTGACCACCTATGTATTGTTACGCTTTTTGGTATATCAAACCGTCACCAAATCCTATATTTGGCCTAGTGATTATTATGATATGGAGTTGGAATAACTTCATCATCGTTGCAATGAATTTCAGAAAGTTCATTATCTTTAGCATCGATCGTTTGGCTTTGTGTCCAAACTTCTTCCTCATTTATTCTTTAAGTTGACCCATGTGATTCTTCAGGACTTCCATATTCCCTCAAAGTTCTTGGAGTGTATCCAACATCTTTTGATTTTGTTGCTTAAACAGTTCAAACATCTGGATAATGCTTTTCTAAGTTAGGATATATTACCCCTTCACCTACTAAAATATTCCTAGCACAAATCTCCTCCCTTTGATGGGTGAGTGGTCATAACTACGATCAGGAGTTGGGTCGAGAATATTATAGCTAGGTTCAGTTTATGAAACTCTCTCTAAAATTGAATCCATACGTATAATGTCTGAATTCATCTGCCAAGCTAGAAGAAACATGGTTAGTAGCATAAATAACTATCCTCTCATCCTCGTGATCGTTCACGTATATACCCATCATAAGGTTGTTGATATGTATGAGAATAATCATAAGGTTACATAGGGTATTGGTTGTAACCAAAGAATTGGTTTAGATTATACCCCTGGTACGATTGATAGTTGTCATAAGACTGAGATTGAAAACCGTATTGATTACCACTATAATATGATTGATCGTGTGTACCATACATGTTATTTCCGTAAGGAAACATGATGACTCACAAGAATAAAATAGAAATCTAAACAAAAATCTAAAACAAAAACAAAAATAACTAAAAGTGATACTTACAACCTGTTTTCAGAATTTACCTCCCGCTTTTGACTAGAATTGAACGCCTTTTCAACGAGTTGTTAACACCACGAAAACCTAAAATATGAAAAACACTAAAGAAAAACGTGAAAATATTTAAATTACTAAACAAACTAAAATAAATAACAAATCAATTAGCAACTGCTCCCCGACAGCGGCGCCAAAATTTGATGCATGTCGTAAGTGCAACAAATTAATCAATATATTTCCCATTAACTAACTAGTAATATAGCGGTAGTAAGGATCGTTTCCATAGAGAGCTGTGTAATTGAGATGTTATTTAGATTAGAAAAACTATAATAAAAAGAAATACTAAAGGGGATTGGTTGTTTAAAGTAATTAAAAAGAATAATAATAAGAATAAAAAATGATTAGGGAGTCCTTCGTCGTTACCAAATGTTGATTGAATTAGTATACTTATTTATCTTTCGTCAGAATCATTCATCACCAGCCGTAGAATAGCAGCTAGATCAGTGGTATCCCCAAAACTCTTTCTATCACTGGATACAGAAGTTCTCGACTACCAGAGTCTATTCAACTTAACCACCAAGTAGTATATCACTCAAGGTGTAACCCAATCAAATGCTTTGAGCTTTGTGAATTTAGGTTGATCCCAATAGTTAAACTCTTAGATCAAGGTCCACTTGTTGATGTTGTCTTTACTGGCAATTGCTCCACAGAATCCCTTTACAAGGTCTCGCGATTTCTACTTGTGTACGAGTCGACGAATGATTACTTATCTCATAATTCAATACTAGCATTAAACTGATCAATAAATTAATCCAATTGTACACTTGAACAATCTAGAAATCAATCATAAACCCTAGATATAGTGAAAACAAACGATAATGATTAAAACTCTGAATAAACTTATATTACTAATAAAGTTTCACAAATAGAACATTAGATTCATCCTTAATCAACAAAAGGTTTAGCTACTCATATTACAAAATGAATGGTTTCCCCTTAAAGGGGTAAACCCTAGGTTTAGATGTAGAAGTTGTGATATAAGAGGTAGAATATATGAATTTACTTAAAAAGATGTCTTGTTTGAGCCTTAGATGTCTTCTTTTATAGCCTTCAATGCTTGGCCCTCAAGTTTCCTCTCCTTCTAGGGTTTAGAATCCCATTGGAACTAACTTTCCTTGATTTGGAAGTCAAAACGCGTCAAAAAGGGATCCAATAACTTTGTCTAAGTCGGCATAGATGATTTACAATGAACAATGTTGATTCTAGGGGTCCAAATAGCTCAACTTTCTACAAAAAAAACCAGTGAACCGAGAATCCATATTTCTAATTGAAAACTTGTACGAGCTTCTTCACTTTTCCAAGGATCAACGTGTCGACACCTTTGCTGCTCTCAACCGCATAACCGTGAACATACACCTGATGCCGTCTCCAATGAAGATAGAAACAGTTATATCAGACAACCCATCTATGGACAACATCCTTTCACCGAGGAGGACATGATGGCCAAATAAGGTCACAACCGAGCCATGTATGTTATTGCTCATGTCAAGGAGTTCGAATTTAGAAGAGCCCTTATCGACACAGGAGCAGCTGCTAATATTATTACACTTAAGTTGCTCAAAGCGGCCTAAGTATCACAGAATCAGACCATGCAACATCCCATAGTGATAAAAGATCTCTAAGGTAACCGCACTAACTCCTATGGACATGTTTATTAAACTTACAAGTGGGTCCTATTGTGTCCAAGATGAGATTCCAGGTTATTACAAAAGAGCCTGAATACTACATGATATCAAGACGCCCATGGCTATATAACAACAAAGTTGTCTCTTCCACCTATCATCAATGCGTGAAGGCAAACATAAACGGGAAAATCATACGCATAACAACATCGCCATCACCCTAAACTCCAATATATGATGCTGAGTTATTAAAACCAGAAGATGATACTGTTGAACCATCCAACAAAGTCTACAGCACGCCGTTACCTAACTGGGCATCGATAGAAGACGAACCATCGACCTTTACATCAAAAGTGGGGTCACCAGGAGCGACTTCCAGACCATCTGGATACCATTATAGGACATCCGGCGCCACAAATACTCAACCTACTAAGAGAGGACATAGTTTTTTTACTGGTTGTGACAACAAGGGAAGAGTAGTTTACCTCCGTAATCGTTGTTAGAAATTAACATGAGAGGCATGCGATGAGTCTCCCCTCCCACAGATAAGCAGACACACTGAGGAGCAACGTCATGAAGAGGTTCAAGACGCGCTGCGACAATTACAAGATGGTACAGATGCTACGGCCGACACGCTTGAAACCATCAATCTAGGAACGAAATAAAATCCACGACCAGTTTCAATCAGCTCAGCCTTGTCATCAGAAGAAAAATTAAGGCTTGTCAATTTACTTAAGAAATATCAATGCGTCTTTGCCTGGACGTACATAGAAATGCCAGGATTGGATTATAAATTGATCACTCATCACTTATACGTCGCTTCTGACGCCAAGCCAGTCAAACAACAACTTAGACAGTTCATGCATGAAGTTGAGGAACAAATCAAGACTGAAATTCAGAAGTTGCTGGCAGTAGGCTTCATCAATCCAATCCAACACCCCACATGGTTGGCCAACGTTGTCCCCGTCAAGAAGAAGAATGGACAAATAAGATGTTATGTGGACTTTAGAAACCTGAACAAATCTTATCCCAAGGATGACTTTCCTCTCTCGAATATCGACATGCTCGTAGATGCTACCAGTGGACATGGCATGTTCTCGTTTATGGATGGCTATAACGGATACAATCAAATAAAGATGTACGAGTATGATGCTGAGAAAATAGCGTTTCGAACTCCTATCGGGAACTTCTATTACACAGTGATTCCTTTGGACTAAAGAATGCCGGCGCTACTTACCAAAGAGCCATGAAAATAATTTTTTACGACATGATGCACAAGCAAGTGGAAGACTATGTCGACAACGTGGTAGTGAAATTCAAAACCAGATCATCCTATGTAGATGGCCTGGTAGTTACAGCATCATGCGGCGTGGTAACACCCCATGATGAGAAAGTCACAAAGTAGTGGTAAGGATGAAGCAGTTAATGGAGTAATGGTATTCTAGAAAGTTCCCAAGACAGAATGGGCGGTTACACCATTATCCCCACATTCTCCATCTCTCCACTACCTCCATTACTTTAAAAGGAAAATGTGTATTACAAACTATTATAAATAGGCTACTTAGCCCATTTCAAAAACATAACAAGCTTATCATTCTCTCAAGCTCTGTTGTCTTCTCAATAGTTCAACATCTCTACACACAATTCAACACAGAAATTCCTTCAAATTTCTTTGCTTCCATCCCCTAAGATCAACCCATTTTCTCTCCTTGTGACCGATGCAGGGCGGAACGGCTACTATCGTGGTTTAGGCTTGCCCTGTACGATTTTGATTTCCGAATCTAAAAAAAATACTTCTACAGTATATTGTTTTGTCTAGAATCAATTTTTAGGTACTAACAACTAGTCCTCGAGAAAAACTAAAAATGAAATAAAAATCCTAACTCACTTTCACAGGAATCGCGACTACACTTAGCATGTGTGACAATCCTTTAAACCCCTAGGTGTCCCTAGTGTCCGAGTGTTGTCTCGGGATGTTTTAAAAGAGGTATACCCACAAAACCTTTTATTCCAATTTCTAATATCACAAGTTTCCAAAGAACTAAGAGGACATAAAGTTTCTACTCCAAATGCCAAGTAATTAGAAGTGCCAGAGAAAAGTACAAGCTAATATACTTAATTTATGAGAGAAAGATTGTGACAAGTTGAGCCAGTGCCAAAGGTGTCTTTTGCCAGATGGACAACGGACTAACATAGAAACCGAATAAGCATTTCGCCTCGACTTTGCCTCACCATAAGATTTTATGAATTTGCACTCAGAAAAACGATTATAAGGGTCACACCGGTGTTTAAGCAAGATTGAAAAGAGAATACTTATACACTATTGATAGTAACGTTTTTTCTAAAGATATCAAACCAAAATATTTTTCTTATGATCTCAATAGGAAAAAGAATATGATGAGTTCTTAGGAAATCGACCATATATGAGGATATGAATATATTTTCACCTTCTAGTCTCACAACTCTCTAATGGTGTTCAATAGAAACAACTTTGTCTTCAGTCTTTGGCATCAACCCTTGGAACTTGTATAACATTATTTTTTTTCTTCGATCACTTGTTGTAAACTTTCTTTTGAATTTCTTCTTCTCCATGGCTTTATTGAACGAATACAAAAAGAAATACAAACTAACACAATATTATTATTATTATTATTAATATTATTATTATTATTAATAATATTAATATTATTATTATTATTATTATTATTATTATTTTAAAATTTATTTTATTAATGGATAAAGAGTTATAAGAAACTAGGTGGAATCCTAGCAAGATAAGCTCCACCAACGAACTACTTTAGTTGAACAAGTTGTCGTGCTAGCCTACCAGCGAGCCTCATGAGGAACCAACCAAGGGAACCGAAGCGGATAAGGGGGATGATTATGTCGCAAGGGGAGAAAGCTAACTCTACCTTCCATGTCAAATTCTGCAGTATTGCGTCATTGGGGACTCGAACCTGGGACCTCCTGGAGCGCATCAAACCTTTGAGGAACGGGGATGACCAGCTGAGCTAGTTACCCGTTGTTATTATTATTATTATTATTATTATTATTATTATTATTATTATTATTATT
>JAJJMC010018473.1:2286009-2303513 GCA_023531435.1 Papaver californicum | reverse complement strand
TTATTATTATTATTATTATTATTATTATTATTATTATTATTATTATTGTTATTATTATTATTATTATTATTATTATTATTTATTATTATTATTATTATACTAAAGAGGAAAAGCATTTTTACAAGGAATTGGTAGGAAGCCTAGCAACAAGCTGAGCACCTACACCTTTTTGAATGGAAATGCCTAATCTAAAAAAAAAAAGAATTGCCTATTTTATAGTTGTAGTCATGGCTAGCTATGCAATTCTGCAACCTCTTCAAGAAAGCTATCGTGTCCTCTCCAAGTTCGCCTAGGGTAGTAAAAGAAAGCACGCCAAAACCATATCCATGATCTCCGTATTTATCTAAGTATTTGTTTCGTTTGCGAGTAATGGCATTCGAAACGGCTTGACCAGGCGTAAAGACAACTCTCGCGCCACCAGTAAAAGGGGATACCCCTGTAACATCAAAGCAAACATCACGGACGTTCTCCCAATTATACACAAGAATGTCAGCTGGCTTTAAGGAATTTGCATTGTCTGATAGAAAGCCCAGTTTGACTTCTTTACGAGCGGGTACGCCTGCTTTATAGCAAATATCTACTAACACATCTCTGAGGCCTACATCACTAGCACAATGTAAGGCATGGTCACCAAAAACAATCATACATCTCCCACAACTAACGCATAAGCTATCTTCTTCAAAAAAAATTATTCCTAATCTATAGCTCAGAACAACCCGGAATTGACGAGGCCCAACTAACTGATCTAGCCCAGCAATAAGAACAACAGGAAATCTTGAGCATGATTCTGTTTTTTGCATTGCCATAGGATGTTGTCACGTTCAGTCAAGCTAAATCTGCAGAGGATGTTCTTCTTAACCGCATCGAAGTAAAGTAATGCCAATGAATGCATTGGACGTGGGGCAGCAACTTGGATGTTGAATGAAGAAGAAGAGAAGTCAAAGAACTGAATGAACTTAGACAAAGCATGTTGAAAGCTGTGATGTAATTCTGCATCCATATGATCTTTGAGAATAGTGTTCTGCACTTGTTTAGTCTGTATACAAGATGCAAGGTAACTATAGTGACTTGTATCCCCCATCGTATAAATACCAAGGCCTCCATCTTTCATAGGCAAAGTCGTTATGCGCTGCTGGTATGGGCCAAACCCAGCACCATCTCCAGTGACAAGATGTCTGAGGAATTGAGAGGGATGTTGGTCATAGTGTGAAGCATATTGATGGAGGGCCAAAGGGATGGTTGTCCTCATTGTAAAGTATAATCTGGAAACGCCAGCACAGTTTCGTAAGAGTAATAACTCACTCTATGGATCCTGCAAAGTCTTCAAAGTATCCATTAACTGGATAGTTTTCTCTACTATGTTTTGCACTAAATCATTGTAGAATTTTAAGTCATGACTAACAGGCCCCCCAAGTAGCTTCACACCCAATGCAAGTCTGCTGATGCTAGCAGGAAAAACTCCACCCACAAGGCTTCTGGGGTCAGTGTTGGGCCAAAAGAGTTCAGTTTTGTTGATGTTAAGGAACAAGTCCATGCTGCTGCCTTCATTGTGTCTCTTGCAATAGTACCATCATCAAGGTACCAAGCATGCAGATCAAAATTGCATTCTGAAGCAATTTTTTTTATGAGAGGATGCAAGGTCAAGGCAAAAAGTAAGGGACCAAGGGGGTCACCTTGTTGGACTCCTTGAGCAGATAGAAGGATATTGGCATTGTAGTAGAGCTTTGCTGGTTTGGCATAGCAGAAATCCATCCACCTGGAAATGCTTAGACACTTGCATCTAACTTCTTTGATTATTGCAGATCTGTCAACCATTTGCTGAAATCAATTAGAAGCATACTCATGTTCTGTGAGTTACCTTGCATCTCAAGGATACTATTTGCAAAGTGTAAGATGCCTTCACCACCACATTGAACACCCACACCAAATTGAAAATCCCCTAAAATAAGAGGACATTTCTTTGCTAACTGCAAAAGCAGTAATTTTAGAGCACAACCTCCTTCAAATAGTACCTACAGCAGTAGGTCTCAGACCCCCTCCAGGTTTGAGCAAGGGTGTCAAAGGACCACTGGCAATATATTCTCCTAACACATATGGGAAATTACCAGCTAACTATAAGTTAACTACACATGTTATAGAGGTTAAAAGCTCATCTGCAACTGCTGAAGGTGGACCACTTAGAGCATCTAAAAAATGTTGAGCTCTGAGTCCATCCCTACCACAAGAAGTCCCTTTAGGAAAACCTTTAATTGCACCCAAAACTGCAGTTTTGTCCATACTAAGTGCATCAGCATGGATAGGTCCTGCAAGAATGGATGGTGGTGGAGCACTGGGATGTTTTTGGATCAGATCAAGAAGGGTAGCCGAGGAATTGGGAGCAATTCCATTGGAGGCCAGAACCTTAATAGCTGTTGTATATTGACCATAGCTCAGCTTCTTTTTGCAAGCAGTAAGGTTAGAACCACCATTCTTCTTTTTGTTGTTCTTGCTCCTTTGAATTTGCTTTGACAGTTTCAAGAGGGTGTGCACCATGCTAAGACAACCATTATTTTCATTCCACTATAGCAGAGCCTGATTAATGCTGACAGTTTGTAATCTTTTTCTTGTCCCAGATCTTTCTTCCATAGTGCACTTAGGAGTATATAAATTTAATGTGCGAAATGGCAACAAAAGGAAATGTAACCATACAGATAAATCCATAGGGTTAGCAATTGCCTTATCTAAAGTAGCCTTGAGAGTTCTAGAAAAATTGAGCCTACTTTGGGGAGGGATATTGGCAACAGTGGTGAAATTCTTCTGAAAGATCAGATTAAGTATGTCTAAGGATAAAACATCAGATGCTTCAGAATCCTCAGTATCATTTAACTCAGAGATAGGTGTTTGGGGTTTATCAATGCCATGTATCAAGAAATCTGCAGATAAGTCATTGTAGGGCCTGGATATGATGTTTCCATCGTGCATGCGGCAAGGTCTTCTCCATGAGTAGATATGCATATATTGTGTACAAAGCCACATTTGCAGGTTAGAGAGGACATATTCCTAAGCATTGTACACTGTTAAATCAGTGATGATCCTGTCTCTGCAGGTGTTTTTGGCCCCTTCAGTTGGTAGATGTCTGTCATGGAAATGTCTATAAAAACAGTTCTACTCAGACCCCTACCCCCAACTCCATTATTACACCCATCAAATTTCTTGAAGGGGCATTGGAACAGGGAATCAATATGTAAAACTCCTTCATCAAAGTCTGTTGAGTCTTGAGACGCTAGTGAAGATCTATTTCTTGGCATGGTACAAGAAAAATAACTTATGGTTGTTAAAAGGATGAAATTGAAGTAGCTGCGACTGTAAATGTTTCTCAACAAAGCCACAGATAGCCAATTTTTACAAACAAAATTAAAAACTAAGACAATTTCAGCTGGAACCCTAGATAGCAAATCTTTTATTGTGTCCGTATATACATGTGCAAACCTAAATCCAGTTTTCTTTTCAGAAGAAGAAGAAGAAGAGAAGTAATTCGTCATACCTTAAAAGGAAGGAGAAATCCCGACCTAATTTCCCACTGTGATTCTCCGCCAAATCCAATTTCCCTTTTTCCCCCTTTTCTTCCTTCGCAGACAACTTCACTCTTCCCCCATTATTATTTTTATTATTATTATTATTATTATTATTATTATAAAAAAAGACTTTCATTAAAGGGAGAAAAACGTTTTTACATAGCGTTGGTAGGGAGCCTAGCCACAAGCTGAGCCCCTACCCCTTTCTGAATGGAAATGCCTAATCTAAAGAAAAGGGAATCCCCGACTTTGTAGTTATAGTCGTGGCTAGCCATGCAGTTCTGCAGTCTCGTCATGAAGCCAATCGTGTCAACTCACAACTCCCCCAGAGTCGTAAAGGCGAGAACTCCCAAGCCGTATCCATGCTCGTTACATTTGTCCAAATACTTATTACGTTTACACGTAACAGCATTAGCTATGGCAATCCCAGGCGTAAACGCGACCCTCGCACCGCCTGCAAAAGGGGACACCCCTGTGATGTCAAAGCATACATCTCGACCGCCCTCCCAGTTGTATACCAGAATGTCCGCGGGCCTAAGAGCGCTTGCATCGTCAGATAAGAAGCCCAACTTGACTTCTTTACGGGCCGAGACACCAGCTTTAAAACACATGTCTGCCACCACGTCTCTTACTAGATCATGCCTGAATTTGAGACCCACCTCGCTAGCACAATGTAAAGCGTGATCCCCTAAAGCATCAATTTCTCTGCCGCAGAAGGAACATGTGCTACCGTCCACAAACATAGCAATGCCTAGCCTATAACAAAGTATAGCCCTGAATTGGCGAGGCCCAATGGATTGGTGTAGCCCTGCAATTGGAATAGCTTTGAGGTAGTCTTGCGCGTGACTCATCCTGTTGCATTGCCATAGGATGCAGTCGCGTTCAGTCTGAGTGAAACTGCTGGAGATGCCCTTCTTCACCATATCAAAGTACAACACTGCCAGAGAATGCATAGGACGGGGGGCAGTTGCTTTAATACTGATAGTAGAAGGAGGGATTCCACAGACCTGACTGAAGCTAAACAAGGCTTGCTGGAAGCTGAGATGCTGAACCGCGTCCCTATCCACCCGGTGAATGGTATTCTGCACCTGGGTTGTCTGGATACAGGAGGCAAGGTAGCTGTAATAACTAAAATCCTTCATCGTGTAAACCCCTAGACCCCCATCCTTCATAGGCAAGGAGGCCAATCGCATCTGGTAGGGACCAAAGCCGGCACCGTCACTGGTGACCAAGTGTCTGAGGAACTGACATAAACGTTGGTCATAGTAATCAACTGACTGCTGCAAGACAGAGGGGCTGGTGGTCCTCATGGTGAAGTACAAGCGAGACACCCCTGCATAATTATTATTATTATTATAAAAATAACTTTCATTAAAGGGAGAAAGGCAGTTACATTGAGTTGGTAGGTAGCCTAGCCACAAGCTGAGCCCCTACACATTTTTTAATAGAAATGCCTAGTCTGAAGAAAAGAGAATTGCCAATTTTGTAATTGTAATCATGACTAGCCATGAAATTCTGCAACCTTGTCATAAAGACCACTGTATCCTCTCCCAGCTCGCCTAGGGTCGTAAAAGCAAATACACCTAAGTCGTATCCATGGTCACTGCATTTGGCCAAATATTTCTTACGCTTACGGGAGACAGCATTGGAGATAGCATTCCCTGGTGTAAAAGAAAATCTCTCGCTCCCGGCAAAAGGGGAAACCCTTGTAACATCAAAGCACACATCGCGGCCTTCCTCCCAGTTATAAACAAGTATATCAGCGGGCCTCAGTGAGTTTGTGTTGTCGGCTAAAAAGCCCTTATTAACTTCCTTTCGGGCAGGGAAACCGGCTTTAAAACACATGTCAGTAACTACATCCCTAACAAGATCATGCCTGCATTTTAGGCCCACCTCGCTAGCACAATGTAAGGCATGATCACCATAAGCGTCCATTGCCCAACCACAAGAGGAACAAGGGATGTCCCCAACAAAAATTGGTATGCCCAACCTGTAGCTGAGTATGGCCCTAAACTGGCGAGGCCCAACTGCTTGGTGTAGCCCAGCGATGGGGATGGCCTTGAGGTAGTCTTGGGCATGGGCCATTCTGTTACACTGCCACAATATGCAGTCACTTGTATTCTGTTGGAAATAGCTGGGGATATTCTTCTTTACCATATCAAGTACAACACTGCCAAGGAATGCATGGGACATGGGTTAGTTGCTTCAATACTGAACAAAGAGGGGGCCAAGCCACAAACCTGACAGAAGCTAGTCAGAGCTTGGTGGAAACTCTAGTGAAGGTCAGTGTCACTGGGCACCTTAAGGATGGAGTTCTGCATCTGAGTTTTCTGTATACAAGAAGCTAGGTAACAATACCTGCTGGAGTCCGTCATGGTGTAAACTCCCAGACCCACATCCTTTATGGGTAGTGTAGCTATGCGCAACTGATAATGACCAAAGCCAGCTCCAACACCAGTAACCAGATGTCTAAGGAACTGGATAAGGTGCAGGTCATATTGCTCAGCAGCCTGGTGTAGAACTGAAGGGATGGTGGTCCTCAAGGTGAAGTACAAGCGAGATACCCCTGCACAATTTCTAAGAAGGAGTAGTTCACTCTGAGGGTATTGCAGGAGCTTCAAGAACCCCATAAGCTGAAGAGTCTTACTCACCCTGTGTTGGACCAAATCTTGCAGAAACTAGCATCCAAACAGACAGGACCGCCGAGCAGCTTCACTCCTTTGGCTGGCCTACTGATGCTTGTTGGGAAAACACCAGCCTGGAAACTCCTAGGGTCTGCGTTAGGCCAAAATAACTCTGTCTTGTTAATGTTGAGGGACAAACCTCTACTGCTGCCCTCAGCTTGGATAATATGCATAGCTTTAAGCCACCTCCAAGGTGTCACCCACAATGGTCCCATCATCCAGGTACCAGGCATGCATATCAAAGGTACATTCTGAAGCAATTCTAAGTACCAGGGGATGTAGAGTCAGGGAAAAAAAGTAAAGGACCCAATGGGTCACCATATTGAACTCCCTGAGCGGACAATAAGATATTGTGATTGTAGTAGAGCTTAACTGGCTTTGCATAACAGAACTCCACCCACTTGGAGATGCTAGGACATCTTCCCCTAACTTCCTCAATTATGCCTAATTTATCCACCAAATTAAAGGCGTTGTTAAAGTCAATAAAGAGCATACACTTAGTTGAGGAGGTGCTTTGCATATCCAACAACCTATTTGTTGAATGTAGGATACCTTCTCCGCCACATTGAACTCCCACTCCAAAATGGTAGTCCCGCAAATAAGTGGCCATGTCCTTACTGACCCCTGAGACTGCAAGTTTAGAACAGAGCCTTCTCCAAATGGTACCCACTGCTATTGGCCTAATGCCCCCACCAGGTTTGAGTAGCGGGGTCAGAGTTGCACTGGCAATGTAAGCCCCCAACAGAGTAGGACATCTTCCAACAAGCCACAAGTTGACTACACCTGCCATGGATGAAAGAAGGTCATCTGCAACAGCAGCAGCAGGGCCGCTGAGGGCATCCAAGAGATGTTGCGCTCTCAGACCATCTCTACCACATGATGTCCCTTTGGGGAACCCTTTGACTGCACTCCAGACTGTTGCCTTGTCCATACTAAGAGCCTCAGCACTGACAGGGCCTTCAGGAATGCAAGGGAGTGGAGCATCTGGGTGCTTGTGGCTCAACTCAGAGAGAGTGGTTGGAGAGCAAGATGCAATGCCACTTGAAGCAAGAACCTTTATCGCAGTTGTGTATTGGCCATAACCCAAATTCTTTCTGCAGGCTGCCAGGTTAGGGATATCATTACCTTTCTTGATGTGATGACTCCTTTGAGTTTGTTTAGGCATCTCCAAAAGGGTGTGCACTAAGCTAAGGCACCCATTAGCTTCGTTCCATTTGAGCAAGGCTTGGTTAATGCTAGCATTCTGTAACTTCCTCCTGGTCCCTGATCTCTCCTCCATGGAACACTTGGGTGTATACAAATTCAAAGTGCAAACTGGCATCAAGAGCAACTGTAGCCATGTTGATAGCTCCAATGGGTTGGCCAAGACCCTGTCCAAAGATGCTTTGAGAGATCTGGATAATTGGAGCCTACACTGAGGGGGTATGCTAGCAACTGTGGGGATCTTCTTTGGTAGACCCTATGGAGCAGGTCCACTTCCAATGCATCAAGGGCCACATAATCCACTGGAGCCAAGGGAACATAACTAGGGGTTGGGTTTGATAATGCCATGCACTAGACAGTCTGATGAAGAACCACTGTATGGACTGACAATGATGTCTTTGTGCTGCCTATAGGGCCTTTTCCAAGAATAAATGCGCATAAAATCTGAACACAACCACATCTGCAACTGTGAAAGGACTGACTCCCAAACACTGTACACAGAAATGTCCAATCCAATCCTCTCTCTGCATATCCCCATAGCATCCTTGGTTGACAAATGCTTGTCCTGCAAATGTCTGTAGAACCCTGTTCTACTTAACCCTCTGCCCCCCACCCCATTGGTACAACCATCATGATTTTTGAAAAGGCAGTGGAACAGTGTGTCAAGAAAGCCCCCCCCCCCCCCCCCCATTCTCCATTGTGCTAGAAGACACATATGATGCCCTAGTTCTAGGCATTATACAAAGTAAAAGCGAAAAGAAACCGAAAATTTTGTAGATGCAAAATCTAACCAAAGCAACAGAGGCCAATATGTACACCCAATTTCACAAAAGAGGCCAATTTCTGTAGCAACCCTAGAAAAGACTCTAAACCCAATCACACAAATGTGACCAATTTCTTCAAGAACCATAAAAAAGACTATAATTTATATGACAATATTTACCGAAATTAATCTAAACCTAAATGGACAAACTATACTGAACCTAAATGGACAAACTATACTAAAAGAGGAGGGAAAGGGAGAAGATGGGTACGTACTTCTTTGAACCAGCGGAGCCAGGAATGGGGATCCACAAATGAACATGTGAAACTCCAGCCCACACTTTCGAAATGAATGATTCCCGCTCAACTTCATTAAATGGAGTCCGTGAAATGCGGAAAGCAGCTAAAGTCACTCCACCAATTCGTGAAGCAGCTGGATCTGAAGCTTTAATGGCGTTTTCATAATCGCCTCCATCAGAGCTTCTCTCTCCTCCCTCTCTCTCCATGTTATTATTATTATTATTATTATTATTATATTTTTATTTTTATTTTTTAATTTTTAATTTTTTGATTTTTTTTTGATTTTTTTTAATAAGCATTGATACAAAATATGAAACAAAAAATGAATGTTCCAAAATAAAACTCTACTTGCTAACGGAGAAGACTTTTGCACATGAATCTTCACAATTGTTGGTACAAAAATCTTCAAAAATTTACATCTTTTGTTCTTTTAACTTTGTCACTTTGAAAATATATCATGACGTACTTTCCCTTTGTTGATTATAAACCTTGACGTCTTCAACTTCTTCCTGAATTGATGTTGTTACTCCGCTTGTTTATGATGCTGAGTTTCTATTAAGAGAGTTGTAATTGTTGTAACTGAGACTATAAGATGAGGTTAGTCCTGATGTCACCCTCATGGTGATAAGAATTTAGCACTCAGAGATCAAATGGTGTGAAGTGGTGCGAGGTTGAGTAGCTCATCATTCTACTCGGAGTTTGTGCAGATGAACACTCTAAGATGACATTTGAAGGTATGGTGCCTCACTCAAAAGGGTAGTCTCCACTAATGATAAGGTTAGTTCTATCTTTCTATATTTCCTTCTAGCCTAATAGTCTCCAGCATGGATGGCGGGTCCGTCACGATTTTTCTCTCATAAGTTAAGAATCCAGATGTAGTTTTCTTTAGCAGTTCTAATTTCCATCTTTTTTCGGGAGAATCATTATGTAAACATAGCTAAAAGGCTACAACGTGACTCTAAAAGTTAAAAATTGGTACAACTAAAATTTTAATTTTTTCTCCCTTACCCCCAAACTTAAATTGAACATAGTCCTTGATGTTCCAAGTATAATAATACAAATACATGAACAAGGAGAAATACTGAGCAAAGTAAAAGAGATAGGGAAAGATATTACCAGCACCATGTACCAAAAACATATGGGTTTCCTCCCATAGAGCGCTAAGTTTAAAGTCTTCATCCAGACCAAGAAAAGATTAGTCACAATTTACGATTTATATAACAACAATCGAAATAATTGCGGATCCTTAAACTCAATCGGAGTTGACTCACAAATTCGACCATAATGGAATATATAAAAGTTGTGGTCATTTTAAAAAAAAACATGTCGATCCAAATTTTCAAAAATAATCAGGTTTGGTTCCAAAATTTAAAAATTGACACATTTGAAATTCATACGTTTCCATATTTGGAAGATAAAATTTTGGTGGGACAACAAAGTAAATTATGGTATCATGACATATGTAAACCACATCAATAGGATGGTGGGTTTCTAACGCCGGATTTTCATTTTGGACAACATCAGACTCAGAAAAATGTGTATGAAGATAATCACGTAAAATGGTAGAGGCACATATGTTAAGTCCCAAGTGAGGGACTATTTTAAGAGTCAAAGGATTACCATGGGGAGAATAATATTCACCCCCAAACCTAGAGTAGTATGTATCCTTAAATAAACTAGTAATAATTTCCTTAATTTGTAGATTATCAGATTTAGGAAAATGGTCAATTATTTTATCTAGGTCATAATCAGGTGGGTTGCCTTCACTCACATTCAAATTCTCTACAAGTCTATCATATTCGTCAGAGACTATTGTCTTTGAACCGTTGGACTCTAAAACACTAGTCTCGTGATAAACTCGTTCCTCTAAACCATCATCGCATTCATAATAACAAGGAAATATCTCACCGTCTATAACAATGGTATCTCTAGTTAAATCCTTTTCTTCTTGAATAGGTAAATAAACATCAATATTATTAGAATTTGAACTAGAAACAACACTATCAGCATGAGGCTCAAATGGTGTAAAACTTTCCTGATTATTATGACTACGGATTTCAAACTCTTCATCAATAATATCCTCATCATCACAATAATATGAGGATGGTTGAACCTTATCTAAACAAGTATTACTTTCAATTTTAACCTCGCCCTCTAAATTAGATAAATATTTATCATTATTATCAAGGGTAAAATTGAAAACAATATTTTGGCAATTAAGTTCATGTTGAGAGCAAAATTGGCAGTTGACCATTCTTCTTCTTCAATTTCATCTAAACATTTATTTAATTTACTGAGAGCGGTACTTAAAGATGTAAGTCTTTCTGTCATATCTGAATCATACTTCCGTTAAGTTTCAACAAATTGATTGAGTTTATTATTGAGAGAATCTGACGCAGACTTAAGAATTTGTGAAGTTTCCATGTAGCTCCTGAGAGAATCTTCTAAAGATGGAGAACTAGCATTTTTCTCAGTATAATATTGCTCATTTACCCGTTCGTACGACTGGTGAGCATGCGAATAGTAATTGGGATCACTATGGTATGAACCATAACCTCCAAAGGGTTGATAGTGGTCCCAAGTACTATCCACACTATGGTCATAGTAAGGGTATTGTCCATTTTGAAATTCAGGTCGATAATCATTGTATTGGTTCGCATAATACCAGTCGACATTTTTTTTAAAATTTATGCATGTGCAAATGCAGGTTCGATTAAAATAGGTAAGCTCAGGTTACCTTAGCAAAATATACCTACACTCAAAGACTGGACAAAGGTACAAGGCTAAGACTTGTGGAATTTCGACTGATAACGTCCAGATGGTTCAATATACTATTCCACGTGTTTTCCTAATAATCGGTAGCGGACGATGCAAACGATGTGTGTGCACGTGTTTTTTTTAACATACAAAAAAAATAATAAAGAGAAAATAAAACTAAAATAAAGATCTAACTACAAATATACAAATCAAATTCTAATTTCCTAATTCACTTATTTACAAAATGAAAATCTAAAAATAGAAATTAAAAAAAATAGAATTGGGATTATATTAACCTTTTTTGGTAGGTAATTTTCCACAATAATTGCAAAATATTACCTGCACAACAAAGCTAATAAAATACCCAAGTAAATTCTAAAAGAGAAAATAAAATAAAATAAAATAAAATCTTAAACTAATTAGCACAAAAATTTTAAATAACCAAAAATAATAATTCTCAATCCCCGACAGCAGCACCAAAAATTGATAGGCCAAAAACCTATGGTCGCAATTACACGACGTCTATAAAGTAGAAACGGCAAGTACGGTTCGTTCCCACAGGGATTGATATTATTATCTCTAGATATTACACAAATTATGTGATAAATACTAAAAGAATTGTTTTTCTGAATGAATTTAATTAAATAAAATAACTACAAAGTAATTAACCATGAAGAGAAAGGTCTAGTGTTTTGGATTCCACTACTTCTGATGTTGGTACGATTAATAATTTAATATCTTACTCACTCTCAAATTACTCAAAACAATATTGAACCCAATCTCATGTTTTGGAAAATAAAACGTTTAAAATTATTTATACGACTTTCTTCGTCTCACAAAGATATAATCTCCTTCGCTTATAAAAAATCAACAGCCTAAAGACTATTCAGAACAATTAAATCATTGCATATTTTGAAGAGAAACTATTAGTCATTAAAAATCACCAATTGAGAGTATAAATATGTCTAAGAAATTAAATATTAAAAATACATATAAAAAATAGTTTCCCCCTCTACCCTAGAAAAGAATTTAGCCACTCATAGAGAGAAAAACAAAACAAAATTGAATAAGCATTTGAATTTATTAATGTGGAGAAACTTACAATTTTCTTTTATTTGTATGTGGAATTAACGACAAATCTAATGAAGTAAATGAAGAACGACTCTTGCTTGCAGTTGAATAAGGTTTCTTCCTGGCACAGTTAAAAAAGACTGCTCTCTTGTGTAGTAGAAGCATGATTTTTGTTGAAAAGTTTAGCATAAATCATCACAGAAGTTGTTGAGTACAAAGGAAACGTCAATAGTTTCTGCAACAATTGTGGAGTGTATTATCTTCTTCTTCTTCCTCTCTTCGAGCTGAAGAACCCTAAAAAAAATTTAGAGTTTCTGAAACTCAATTCTCTCGATTTTTTCGTTTCTGGCAGAAGCCAGACTCCCCAATCTCTCTACACGACCCCTATATATAATACAACAATAAATACTCCTCAAATCTTGTCCAAATCTTTAAAATATTTCTTCTCTTCAATGAGAATATCATCTTTTTTCTTTCCCTTTGACAAAAATACTCAGTGATTACTTTCCTAACTTCTCGCCTTCAAGTACAAGATTCAATCCACGCCTCAATCCAAATATATTTTGTTTCCTAATTAAAATAATCGAGTAAGCTTTTTGAATTAAGGAATTAATACGAAGATCTTCTGTGTGGAGATACAAAGAGGCCTTGATTTGGTGTGGCGTTGGAGTATAAGAATAGGGCACAACTCTATAGCATTTAGTGACATGCATAGTATCAGGGACCCACCAGAAGTAAATTTGGCCAAAATATCAAAGTCTGATGTTCCATTGGGTGTTAGATTCCAACTTAGAAACAAACACGTACAAGTTTTGTTTCTTACTCAAAAAAGTCAAAGACGTGTTTCCTTTTAAGTGTAAAAAATCACTCTTGTCCATCTGAAAAGAAATTCCGACCATGACCCATAAACTTCGGCCAACAAGTGGTTGCCCTCAATATGATCTGGTTCCGACTTGATTTGTTTATAAAACCATTGGACTGGATTTGACTTATGTTGTCTATTTTACATGTAAACTTCTGTATTTTAGTCCAATCAAGATTTATTCTGCAAAACTAAATAAAACGATTAAATATGTACAAAATAGAGAACTAATAAATATAAATTAAGAAGTAAACATATTATGTTTTTACACAACCATCATGACATGCTTGAAACATGCAAGTTGTGCTACCAAAAATGGAGCATGTGAGTGCTATAAGCGCGATTGAGATGTTTTCAGCACCTGCTAGTGTCATGACTATGGCCTAGGTGCAAGTATTGGTTTTTGAGATGCTATTGGCAGGTGATGGAGCTGGCAGTGAAGGATGATGCTGGCATGAGAAGGCAAGGAATAACGATGGCACAAGCCGACAAGGATGACGCGGCACGAGCATTGGCAAGGATGTCGCTGCAGCGAAAGGTGAAGATGGCGCTAGCGCTAGCGCTGGTGCTGCTAGTCGTTGGCGTTGCCGCTGGGAGCATATCTAGGGATTGCTAAGGCCGGCACTTGCTAGTGTCGCGGCCATATCCTATACACTGCTAGCGCTGTCACTTGCCAATTCCATGGCCATAGCCATGGCCTGCTTAGGGATTCTCAATCACATGAGATTAATGTTGGCATTATGCTTGGTCTTTGTGTAGTGCATATAGAACATATTCAAGGAATTCAGTTGTGGAAGTTTGTGACTTGAGATGATGTTCGACGCGACTTTGCATTTAGATGGTATGCATCTAATTTACATTTTCATTCAGAGATAACATAGCATTAATTCTGAATGTTCATAGTTTTGTATAATCAGTATGTTCCGATTAATACAAATGGTTTGTATGAACTCACATGAAATAACGAGAGTTTAGCCGAGTAAAGCCCTGAATTTTGTGAGCGCAAACATATATAAAAGAGCTACATGATTAATGTATCCATGAGCTGAATACGCATTCTCAATTCTCTTGCGGAATATGAGACAGAAGTAAATATCCATAATTCTGATTCCGGATCAGAACGTTTATACATATTTATTTCATGCTTCTATAGCTGAAAAAAAACGATATTACGATTTTCTCCCTTGTCAAAAATCCACCATCAATAGTCTTTACTCTTCATAAATCTTTCAATCAGTTTCTCGATAAACTAGATCCGATTATTACTAGTGAAATTTTTTCAGAAAGATCCATCATGAAATCTTTTGTATAACCTTTTTAGAAAACTTTCTGAAATTTTATTTCTTATCTCCTTCAGAAGCATAAATTGAAATCCACTTTTCTCTTTTTGATTCTTTGTTAATCCTTATGATCTTTTAAATCCTTTGCTAATCGATTTGTTTTTTTATCTTTATAGATTTCCCCAAATCTCTTACCCAAACCTGATTTGGAGAGCTAGGGTTTGGCAGAAACTCAGTTTGGTGGCGGCTTAAAGCATCTTGGTTCTTTGCAGCTTTGTAAGTCAGAATCGATTCAAATATCCTTGTTCTCTGAAGATCTCTTTATTCATTCTTACAAGGAAAGTATTTGAATATATTATTTCATTAGAAGATTTAGTCTTTTGACCCAAAAACAATGATTACAACATAAATTTTCCTTGAGTCCCAAGAATTAAAATTCCGAGTCTCAAGCATGATGAAACTCAGTTGATTATTTTTTGCATAAACCACAGTTGGAAAAATTCAAAAAAAAAATTATCTCCTATATCTCCCACAGTATATATTCAGAGAAGACTAATCTTTGTTTCTTCTTAACGAACCTACCAAAATTAGTTAAAACCTTTCAATAAAATCTTCATATTTTTGTGTTCTCAAGTTGTTTTAATGGCTTCTTCTTCTTTTTCTTCTTTAAATATCAATAGACTTTCTTTTAGATTCAGTAAAGATTGCAGTGTTTCTAAAAGAACAACAAAACATGTTACTATTGAAACTAGAGGAAGATTTATAGAGTCTTTTGCATTAATTGGTTATATTTGTAGAGAAGACATGCAAGTTCTTAGATCAACAATTACTTATGCAGTCAAAGTCCATTAGGGAGCAACAAATCAAGTTGTGATCATCAACACAAATAGGAGAAATGCTTTTATTTTCAGGATTCATAGTAGGGAGATTTATCAGAGAATATTAAGGACTATATCTCATTCTCTGTGGGGTCATTTTATGGTGTTAATGCCTTAGCAGTTCAGTATGGTGGTGCAAAATGTAAGTTTTCAGTTTGAAGTCTTTAATATTGAGTTCATGGTTAGGGATGATCTAGATATGGATAATATTCCATTGATGGTAGCTTCCCAGGATGGTGAAGTCATAGACTTATATAATAAGGATCCTTTTGGTGTTGTAAAAGCCAAAGTAAGAGTGAATGTAAACTTACTTTTATGTAAGAAAGTGAAGCTGACTCTTGAAGATGGAGAAGGGTTGCTGCTACTTGTAGAAACTGCTATGTTTTTATTCACAACAACAACTGTTGTGGTCTTATTGCAAACTTAGAATAACTTACTATTCTTGTACTTTCTTTACAATGAGTGGATCCTTTTGGAAATGAAGAAGAAAATAAAGATAAAAAACCAAGAACATATTTAGAAATAAGTAATCCAACATGCATAAGTTCAACAACAAGTTAACAATATCCATCCAGAAGTTGATCAATATCAACAAGAACTACCACACCTGAATATTATTGAAGTTGAAAATAAAAACAGAGTTGTTCAAAATGAAGATAATAATAATGGCATAATTGTTAGTGAAATGAATGAAGATAATTTGAGATGCCTTCCAAACTCCCCAGTTGTTAATCAATGATATGTTACAATTGGAGCTGATGCAGATGATAATTGTAGAGGAAGTAAAAGGAGAAGGGCTGATGACATGGATATAAATGGGATGGATTTGGAAAATATAAATAACATTAGTAAGGGTCTGTTGAAATTTTCTGAAGAAGTAAATGGAGACAATTCTGAGACAGCTAAAGATAAATGGGTCTGAGCTGATTACTTGGAAGATTATATTGATAAAGGTCAATCTTCCAACTCCAAAAATTCCAACTGCTGCAATGAAGAAGTTAACGATGACAAAGACCAAGATGTTGATTTAGCCAATACCAACACTGTTGCAAAAGCTGAACATCTAGCATCTAGTTCCAATCAGGTTCATTCTAAATTTGTTTCTCGCTATATTTATCAGTTTTGCATGTTTGATAGTTTCTACAATTATATATCCTTTATATTTTCTGATTGGATTTGTTTTCTTGGCATAAAATTTTACTTAGTTTATTGTTATTTTTCTTTATCTGCTTTCATAATATTTTAAATTAGCTATTTTATAAACTTTAGTATCATGAAGACAATCTCATGGAATGTGCAGGGGATTGGTCACCCACTTACTAGAAATCATTTAGGCCACCTTCTAAAAACTTATAACCCTGATTTGATATTCTTGTATGAAACTAAATCCAACTTAGAAAATATGGAAAAAGTAACTATGAGATTTGTTTTTTATGATGCTTTTTATGTGCTTAGAATTGGTTTTTCTAATGGAATGATGATTGTTTGGCATAAAAATATCAAGATGAATTGTTTAAACTTTCATAATAAATTAGTACTTTTTGAAATCATAGATAACTTTGATAACAAATGGAACATTTTCTGCATGTTTGGTGCTCTTTCAGCACATGAAAAACGTATTCAGTGGGATATAATAAATAAGTTTGGTTTAGCTAATAACAACCCTTGGATTATTATTGGAGATTTAAATTTTATTCTCCACATCAATGATAAATCTGGAGGTAATACTAAGAATTCTAGTACAACTAAAATTATACATGATTCAATTCAAAATCTAGGATTGATAGATCAAAATTATCAAGGAATTCCTTTTACTTGGTCTAACAATAGGGATGAAAATGAAAATATTAAGGAAAAAATTGATAGAATTTTTGTTTCTCCTTCTTGGACTAATATTTATCCTAATGCTATTGTCAAACATTTGGTTAGAGTGGGATATAATCACACTTCAATAATGTTAGTTACTAAGCCTTTAAATTAAAAAATCTACATACCTTTCAGTATCATTAGAACTTGGCAGGACCATGATAATTTCTTAGATGTTGTTAAAGATGTTTGGAAACTGATAAGAGAAGCTCTAATGCTTTTAAACTAAATAGTAAATTAAAAAATTGGTGTAGTTTTTAAAGTGGTAAATAAAAGGTTCGATTCTC
>JAJJMC010018473.1:2231752-2285999 GCA_023531435.1 Papaver californicum | reverse complement strand
TTTCCTGTTTGCAACAGGACTTCCCGATGAGTTAACCAGCGACTCGGGCGAGTTGACTCGCTGGATCGCTGGGTTGACTCGCCGATTTGACTCGCTGGGTTGACCCGATCCAGCTTAGCCCGATCCAAGGGTGCCCCAATCCAAAGTGTGGGTGCCTTGATCCATTTTCCCGGGTGCCTTTAACACTTTTTAAGCCAATTTTTCCACAAATCTTTATTCTTCTAATGTACCTACAAAAGCATAAAAACACGTAATAGACACAAAATCGAATACTAACTTACTAGAAATTAAGTTGCAATTTAGACACTAAAATGTGTCTATCAATCTAGTTAGTTATCTGAAAAATCGGAATTCCAAAGTTTCTGGAAACATTTTCACTGATATAAAAGGTATTAATAGTAAAATAGAAGAACTCCATAAAATGTCTCCATTACCTATAAAAGACATCAAAGAAACTCAACAAGAGCTAAATATTTGGTATTCTAGAGAAAATGATTACTGGAATCAGCTTTCTAAAGATAAATACCTTAAAGATTACGATAAATATACTAAATATTTTTACCAAATTACTTCTAATAGAAGAAGAAGAATTAATCATATTCGCACTTTAAGAGATTTTATTGGCAGCTGGATTGAGGACTATAATCAAATTCATAATCTTCTAATCAATCATTTTAAAAATATGGAAAAACCGAATGACTGTAACAATTTAAACTCTATTAATGAACTAGTTAAACCTGTTATCAACACATATGATAATTTATTCTTAACTAGAATTCCCGATGAAAAAGAAAATAGAGATACTTAAAAAAATATCAATCACTGGGGTCTGCCGAATCCTGATGGCCATCCCCCTGTTTTTTTTTTAATAAACACTGGGATATTTTCAGAATGGATATAATCAACCTAGTTCATGACTTTTCTAAAAATAAATATTTACTCAAGAAAATTAATTATAATTTTATTACTCTGATTCCAAAGGTCCAAAATCCTATTTCTCTTAATGACTTTCGTCCAATTAGTCTTAGTAATACTGCCTATAAAATAATATCTAAATTCCTAGCTAACGGATTAAAGCCTCTTTTAAATAAAATAATTGCTCCAAACCAATTTTCTTTTATTTCTGGAAGAAAATTTACTAGCTCATGAAATTCTCCATTCTATGAAATACACAAAAAATAAAAATGGTTTTAGGGCAATTAAAATTGATCGTTCTAAGCTTTTGAAATACTCGAATGAAATTTTATTAAAAAATTCCTTCAAGCTTTTGGATGTAGTGATGATTCATGCAAACTTATTATGCAATATATCACTACTACCTCCTTTTTTGTGTTGTTAAATGGATCTCCTGGAGAGTTTTTTAAGACATAGAGAGGAATAAGGCAAGGAGATCCTCTGTCTCCTTACCTGTTTATAATTAGTATGGAAATTCTTTCCAGACTTCTTCAAAAAGCAGAGTCTGAAGGAAATATTTCTAGACTAAAAATTAATAAATATGCACCTTCTGTCTCTCATATGTTCTTCGATGATGATTGGTTTCTTTTTTCTAAAGCTAATATGGTAGAAGGAAAAAACCTTTTAGACATTCTAAATAATTTGGGTGAATTATCAGGACAAGCAATAAACTTGCATAAATCTGGCATTTACTTTTCACCAAAGATTCCTAATAAACATAGTAAAATAATTTCTAAAATTTAAATATTAAACAAATTTCCGAAAATGATAAGTACTTAGGAACCCCTTTTTTTTCGACAAAAATAAAACAAAAATTTTTGAACCTTTGCTTGGGAAATAATATTGTTCTCTTCAAGGTTGGAAATCTAAAATCCTTGATCAAGCAGGTAGAACTTCTTTGGTCAGAAATGCCCTTTCGTCTTATCCTAATTATCAAATGCAATGTTTAGCTTTTCCAAAAAAAACTCTTAATAACATAAATAAGCTCCATAGGGAATTTTGGTGGAATAAAAGTGATAACAAGAGAGGTATTTATACTAAAGCTTGGCATAGTGTCAATATATCAAAAGACCAGGGAGATCTAGAAATAAAAAATCCACGTTATCAAAACATTGCTCTCCTAACCAAGATGGCCTGGAGAATAATCAACAATGAAGACCAACTCTATTTTAAAATTTTAAAAGATAAATACTTTCCTAATTCTAATCCATTGAAAAAATAAAAAAAGAGTAATCTTTCTTGGATATGGACTAGCATTAAAAAAGGTTTAAAAATCATTCAAAATAAGCATACTTGGCAAGTTAATAATGGTGAGAATATTGATATTTGGTTATATTATTGGCTCCTGCAACAAAAAGAACATCTTAATCCTAAAGTTAGTGACAATAATACCCCAAATTTAGTCTCACATTTGATTGACAAGAATGGAGAATGAAAATGGAACTTAATTAATAATTATATTGATATTATATAAAAAAATTGAATAACTCCTGATTTAAATAGGAAAGATAGAATTAGGTGGAATTCTAATCCTACGGGTGAAGTTACTATTAGCTCTGCCTATAAGTTTATTTCAAACTATAATTTTAACCCAGAAATTGTTAAATTCTGTAAAAGACTTTGGAATCTAATCCCAATCCCTAAAATCTAATTGTTTAACATGAAAATTGTTTAAAGAGTTCTTCCTATTGGAAGGAGAATTAATAATTTCAACAAAAATGCAGATCTATTCTGCAAGCTTTGTAATTTAAATAAACTGGAAGATGAAATACACCTTATCGTTGATTGTATTTTCACTAAATATATTTGGTTTATTTTTTCTTTAGAAAATACTACAAACTATAATCATAATAATGATATAAAGACTTGGTTTAATATGTGGATGAATGATAACATTTTTAAAACCATTGGAACTAAATATCATACATACTGTGGAACATGTATATGGAAATACATAAACAGAGTTATTTTCGACAAAGTTAACCTTGATCCGTATAATCTCAAGAAAATTATTGATATTGATTATGCTTTTCATCATTCTGATAAACCATCTAGGCAAGTATTGCATAATCAAGTGAACTCAAACAGTAATACAACTGATACTGAATGGTTCATACAGTTTGATGCTTCCTTGCTTGAGGAAGACTTGACAATGGGTTTTACAATTTATGTGATGGATAATACAGGTCGGAGAAGATTTTTCAGAGCATGTTCCAGTTGGGCTTCCTGCCCCTTAGATGCAGAAGTTAAAGCTTGTTCAGTGGCTCTCAAATGGATAGAAGAATTGAAGCTGAGTTCATGTTGCATACTTTCAGATTGCCAAAACCCTATCAATATGATAAAGAAAGATCCTCAGGCTAGTTCGATGATTCCTTGGAAGGCCCAAAATAATATTATAGTTTGTAATAGTTTGTTTAAAAGACTAAGTTCTTGTTCTATTAAGTTTTTAAATAAGAAGTTTTTGTTTGTAGTAGATAAATTAGCTAAGGAAGCTAGGAAACAAAGAACTGTTGCTTTTTCTACGAAAAATCTATCCGTGAAAGTTTATTCCTCTCTTTTTTGATATGATAGATAGAAGACATGAACCTTTTTTATCGAATGTAACTAACTTTTTCTCTTAATAATATTTACTCTTTTTATCAAAAAAAAAATAAAATAAAAATATATTGGTTCTTGTCTCTCTTTGAACGTGCCTTAACTCTTTTTTCACTTAGTAAAATTGACTATCAGATTAACAGATATCGAAAGAAATAAAAAATTTATATTCATTTATTAACTCTAATTAAAAATAGTATTCATCAAAATAAAATTATCATCTTATTTTATATTTTATTTTCTCTAATTAATTTAAAATATTATTATTATTATTATATATATAAAACCCAATGTTTTAACCAAAATAATAAAACCTTAGAACATCGACAACACTACTAATAAACCCTTGTTTTTTAACTCATAGTGCGGCGGTATTGCCACCCTGGTGTCGCCACTCGTCTTTAATCGGGTAAAACTAAGTTATCATTTTTGTTGGTAATTATTTAATGAAGTACTTTATAAATATTTAGTAGAATCTATCACCAACGGATCCGTGGGGCATTGGTAGCGTATCTGGCTCCACATCAGAAGGTTGTGTGTTTGACTTATGTCGGGTTAAAATTAGGGCTGCACAATGGGCGGGCGGGTCGGTTTTGGGGTAAAACCAACTACCAACCCGTCTAGAGGCGGGTTTTCATATTCAAAACCGTATACCAACCCGTCCACAGGCGGGTCGGGTCGGTTTCAACCCGAGGCGGGTCGGGCGGGTTCGGTTTATTTCGCAGGTTAACCCGTGGCAGATAGAAAAAAACTGGCAGCAAAAAACACTAAAAACAGACACTAAAAATAGAAAAAAAAAAAAACATGAAAGAAAAGGCAGATAGAGATTGAGTTGATGAATCACCCATTAAGCCTCCTAAGAAACAACAAAAAACACCAAATATCGTCAAAATATAATAACAAATACAATTATACAAGGGATATACACTAGCCACAAAACCAAGGATTAATTTATTTTCTTTGCTTTCTTATCATTTGTATGGAGTTGAATCTATATCATTATCTTAGAAGTTCATGTGGCAATTATAGAACTTGAAATGGTAAGATTTTTAAATGATTTCTGAAAATTTTAGTTTGGAATAGTCTGTCTTTGGAAATTTGTGTAGGCTTCGTTACACAATGAAAATGAGTGATTTTTGGCTCATTTGAAACTAGAAAGAACAAACTAACACAATAAAATTGTAAGAAAATACAGTAAGGTTTATAGCTATGTTAAAAAGACTCATCAGAAACAGAACAGGAATCCCATATTCAGAAAATGCAGTTTCGGCAGTTTGAAATCAAAAATTCGTACGAAAATCATTTCTCAATGGAATTCAGAAATTTTGTTCTAGTTTGAAATCTGAGAGAGTCCTCTTTGACGTAAAAATAATAGGGAAGGGTATTGAAGTACAGGTCAGTGCGAAAACATCTTGACAAAACAGTACAGCAACACAGGTTCAGAATAAACGGGTTAAACGGGCGGGTTTGGGCGGGTGCTACACTAAACCCGTAAACCGACCCGTGGTGACCGGGTTTTAAATTTTCAAAACCGTATACCAACCCGTAGCGGGTCGGTTCGATAATAAAACTCGCGGTTTTGTCGGGTTCGGGCGGGTGCGGTTTTTCGGGTCGGTTCCTGTGCAGCCCTAGTTAAAATCGTTTTTCCCTTTTTCTGAGTTTTTTTTTTTGCTTCACTGCAAAAACCCTAGTTCAAAACCCCCATTTCAGATTCACATTTATGACTCCTTTTAATCATCTCACTCCTGAAAAATTCAAACCCTAATATATCCCTCTGTCAATCCTGTAATGGCATGTCTTCCTCGTCTTCGTTTAAGTTCTCTACTTAACCACCGTCGTTACTTCTCATCAATTCTAAATCCAGATTCATCAACTCCGTTAACCAGTAAACAAAAATCAAAAGCCGCTCTATCACTCCTTAAATCTGAAAAAACCCAGAAAAAGTCCTCGATATCTGTCGTGCTGCTTCTCTCCATCCTGCTTACCCTCTCGATCGAACCGCTTTCGTAATCGCAATCTCCAAACTTACCGATTCAAAATCATTTGAAGGAATACATTGTTATTTAGAAGAATTGAAAGCTCGTCCTGATCTTAAAAATGAGCGTTTTTATTGTAATGCTATTGTTTACTATGGTCGCGCAGGAATGCTTGATCATTCCATCAAGACATTTCAAGAGATGGGCGATCTTGGTATCACTGCAACAAGAAAATCATTGAATGCTCTACTTTCTGCTTGCATTGCTTCCAAAAAGTATGATGAGGTGAATCGTATTTTCCTTGAGTATCCTGATAGTTATAATCTGATGCCAGATGTTGATACTTATAATGCTGTGATTAAGGGTTTTTGTGAGACTAGTTCTAGTAATTCTGTTTATTCAGTATTAGATGAAATGGAGAAAAAAGGGTGTAAGCGAATAGTACTACTTTTGGAACTATATTCACTGGGATTTTCAAAGAGAAAAAATTTGTAGATGTTGAGAAAGTATTAGAAATTATGAAGAAACGTGGTGTGTCTCAGGGTGTTGCTATTTATAATATTAGGATTCATAGTTTATGTAAATATAAGGGCGCTGCTGAAGGGAAAGCGTTGTTTGAAGAAATACTGTTAAGAGGTGTAAAACCAAATGTGGTTTCTTTTCACCATCTTATTCATGGGTTTAGCATTGAAGGTGAATTAGAGGAAGCAAAGAGGTATATTATTGATATGGCAAAGCACGGTTGTGCCCCTGATAATGTTTGTTATTTTACCTTAGTTTATTATCTATGCCAACATGGTGATTTCTTAAGCGCGTTGGAGTTTTGTAAGGATAGTATGTCTAAAGGATGGTTTCCGAACTTCTCGACTATGAAGATGCTTGTTAATGGACTTGTAAGTAGTTCAAAGGTTGATGAAGCTAAGGATCTTATTGGACAAGTAAAGGAGAAATTCACAAACAAAGTCGATCAGTGGAAGGAAATATAGGAGGGATTACCGCAGTAAGCAGTGGTACATTGTATTCTTTGAAAGTTTCGGGAAGCGGCGGAAATAAGAACCTTAGAACAATTTTGGTATGAAAATTTACAATTAACTTGAGTAAAATGCTTCTTGTATTTACTTCTTCCATCAGAGAACATTTGCTCTGCTTTGGCATGTATTTTCTTTGAATTTATTAAGAAAATGATGCTCTGCTGCTTTGGAGATTTTATGTGATGGCATCTTCTTTTTAATGTAGTAATGTTTTACATGTTTGCAATATTGGTGGTGATTTTTTTTTTTTTTTTTGTGTCTAATCTTCAGCATGTAATAGGAAAATTAACAATTTGTTTCACCCATGTAAGATATGCCTTAAACTTACTCTTTGTTTACTCCTAGTAGGATAATCCGAGGATTACGTGTAGCTTACTTACTCATTGATGTCAAACTCTTTCTCATTGAAAGAAAAATACAATCACTAAGATAGAACAGCTAAACCAGCTAAGCTGGTATATGATTATATTTGAGATAAGAAATAATGAGTTTAGCATCACTTATGATGCTGATGTTCCTAAGATCTTTGTCTTGAGCCCATTTGACAGCTTCTAGAATGGCCAGACTTTTTGCTTCCTCTGCGACTTTGCTATTCCTGGAATACATTTGCATCCTTGCCCAAATCCTGTAGAATCGGACATTATGAGACCAATGCCTAACTGATTAGTATCTTTGTTCCAAGAAGCATCACATTGAATAACAATACAGTTTGCTGGGGCATCTGTTATATTGAATACAGGTTTAGAAGAGACAATTGGGGTACTATCCATCACCATGTTAGAATGTAGTCAGTTTCAGAAATTAACTTCATAGCTGATTTGAAAGTAGAAAGATAATTTAATGATTTATCTTGAAAAACCTTAAAACATTTTTCTCTCCAAATACACCAGGCAATAGTAAACAAGGCACACATTTGTTTTGTGAGTTTAGTATTACTGAGCCATTTGAGAATCCAATCTTTCACAGAAATATTAGATGAAAATTCAGGAATGATGTAGTGATTATAAGGAGTGAGGGACCAAACATATCTTGAAAATGGACAATGAAAGATAATATGCTCAACAGATTCCTCAATATTACTATCACACGTGTAGCACAAAGTATCCTGAATTGTAATGTTCTGAGACAGTCTCTTCCTAGTTGGCAGAATATTTTCCATGCATTTCCAAATGAAAAGTTGAATCTTAGGTAAGATATCAGTTTTCCATAAGGTTTTATAGGGGTGATGAATAGGGGCAGGGTTTTGAATGAAGTGGTTCTTGCCATTAAGAAGTTTATAAGAAGATTTAACAGTGAAACTCCCATTTTTTTGTTTGGCTCCAGATCAATCTGTCATGGCCAGAAAAAGGAATTCTAATTCCAAGAATATTTTGGACATTCTCAGGAGTAAAAAAAGAGTACCAGAGATCAACATCCTATTATTTCCTATCATGGTCTATAAAGCATGAAACTGTCATATTAGGATTTGGGTATAAAAGACAAAGAGGAGCAAATGCATTTGGAATCCAATTATCAACAAATGCATGAATGTTTCTACCATCGCTAAGTTCCCATAAAGCATTATCTCTTATAATATCTAAACCATAACAAATGCAATTTCAAACCCAAGAACAATCACTTTTTTTTTAGCATGCAAAGGATGAGAATTATTAAAGTATTTGCATTTAAGGATTTTAAAATAAAGATCATCAGATGAATGGATAAGATTCCAGGCCAATTTACTAAGTCAAGCCTGATTAAACTTCTTTAGGTTTTTAAAGCCTAAACCCCTTGGAACTTATGGGAGCAAATTTTTTCTCATTGCTTTAAGTACTAGACCCCCTGGCCTATTCTTACCCCACCATAAATCTCTTTGAGACTTCTCCATTTTATTAAGAATTGTATCAGGGATTTTAAAAGTGCTCATACTATAAGAAGTAGAGGCTTTTAAAACATGTTGT
The DNA here is from genome assembly GCA_023531435.1 of Papaver californicum. Taxonomy (NCBI): domain Eukaryota; kingdom Viridiplantae; phylum Streptophyta; class Magnoliopsida; order Ranunculales; family Papaveraceae; genus Papaver; species Papaver californicum. The sequence continues at coordinate 2,277,503 of JAJJMC010018473.1, read as the reverse complement.
CCTGGGATTGATCTACCAGCCTGATTTAAATGTTTACCTTTCCACATGGAAACCTTTTTTGTCAAAATGATCTAAGAGATAATCAAAAGCTACAGTTTTATTTCTATCAAGAAATATGGGGATACCCAATTGTCTTTAGGTTCAATTTTCTTAACCTGCAAAGATCTGATGAGAGAGACAACTAAGTCAGGATGAACATTTTTACTGAAAAAACACCCTGAATTTTGCAGATTAATGACTTGACCAGAGACTAGTTCTAAAATCATGAACTAAAGACATGAAGTTATTAGACTCAACATGAGTGGATTTACAAAACAAGAGGCAATCATCATCAAACAACGCGTGGGAGATACTAGAAGCATCACTAGTAACTTTAACACCATGAATGAGCTTATTATCTTCAGAATGCATTAGAAACTTCGAGAAAGCTTCCATTCAAATGATAAATAAGTAAGGAGACAAGGGGTCACCTTGTCTCAGGCCTCTAGAAGGCTTGAAAGCTTTACATGGGAATCCATTTAATATAATTGAGATGCTAATAGTACTAATGCACTAGAAAATAAGCTCACACCAATGGGAAGAAAACCCAAAACTTTTAAAAATATCAACCATAAAAGATCATTTTACCTTATCAAAAGCCTTAGACATATCAATTTTCAGGCCCCTAATTCCTTCATTATCCTTCTTCATTTTCATTATATGAATAATCCCATGTGCAATAATCATATTGTTTAATGTGTCTACTAGGCACATAGACTGCTTGAAAGGGAGAAACCATTTGGTAATTAGAATCGCAAAGAGATATTGGCCTAAAATCAACAGGACTAGCATGATTATTCTTCTTAGGAATCAAAGAGAGAAAAATGTGATTCATTTCCTTTAACAGATGTTTTTATTCAAAAAATTTATTAGCAGTACTCAAAACATCTGTTTCAAGAAGGCTAATGTTCTCTTTGTAAAAACCAGGGGGAATCCATCCGGACCTGGTGCTGTCCAAGGAGACATTTGAGATATAGTATCTCTGATTTCTTGAAGAGTAATAGGACTAAGAAGTTTCATATTATCCTCATAAGTAATAGATGATGAGATGTAATTTAAAAAGTTATCATTTTGTAGAGATGAGAGTAGTACTAATAGTACTAAAATGAGTAACTAGAAGGTCTTCCAGCTCAGTTCTGTCATTAGACCATTGAACATTATTAATCCTAAGGGAATTAATATGGTTGTAATGCTTCCTTCTGTTTACAGAAGTGTGATAGAAATTAGTTTTTCTATCAAAGCTTTTAATGTACTCTTCTCTTGAATTTTGAGCATATAATTCTTTTTGGACTTTTTTTCAGTGTTCCAAGTCCAACTCTACTTGTCTAATAGACTCTTCACTCTGAATAATATGAGGATTATTATTCAGAATATGAAGTTGCTTACTTATTTTTTTGACTTTTTGATCAATATTCCCGAAATGATACAAATTTCGTTCTTTAAGAGCACACTTAACATTTCTAGTCCTATTAGTATGTTGAAAAGTAGGGAAACCACTAACTTGTTTATATTAGGCATAATTTATAACTTCTCTACAAGATGGCTCTTTACTCCAACATTTAAAGTATCTACATGGTTTCTTACCCTGGTGACTATTATGATTAGTCACCAGCATAATTGGGATATGTTCTGAACCAACACTATCAATATGGAAGACCTTAGAGTGTCCAAAGTGTTGGAGACATAATCCATTACCTAAGACTCTATCAAGTATGGTTTTAATTAAATCTCTACCATTCTGCTTATTAGTCCAAGTAAAAGGGGTACCAATAAATCAAAGATCATTAAGGTATGAAGAGTCAATTATGTCTTGGATAATTTGGTACTTAGAAGTGGTTGGGGTAGTGCCAGTGGATCTCTCATGGGCAAATATGGTGATATTAAGATCTCCCATGAGAATCCAATGAAGATTGGCATTTCTACCAATGTCATTGATATAGTTCCATTGTTGTAACTTCTCATCATGGTATGTAGAACCATAAAGAAAATTTACTAGAAACTCAGGCTTACTAGGATCATAAGTGATTAAAGCATTTATCATTTTATCAGTGAATTGGACAATATCACATTTAAAACCAGATTTCCACCATTAGTGCAATACCTCCAGAAAGACCAGTTGAGGGATAATACCAAACATTAGGATAGTTGTATCTTTTCGGATAATTTGACATTTTAAAATCATTGTTTTTAGTTTCACACAGGAAACAATATCATGGTTTTGATTCCTTATGAGGTTCCATAAAGAGTTTATGTTTGTAGGGTTGCCGAAGCCCTGACAATTCCACGATAATATTCGCATCCTTAAGGATGGAAAACAACTAAAAATCCAGAAACCCTTTATGGAATTGCAAGATAAAATATTATGAAATATAAAATACCAAATTAAGTCAAGAGATGAGATATTATGGGAAGTTAAATGAGATTCCTGAAAGACAACAAGTCTAATACTAGAAATAATGCAAAAGATACAACAATGATAATCAATAAGGATAAGCAGGATACTATTGTGCATGGATTTCTGAGAGAAAAATTTGAAAGTAAAAAAGCAGAATGATTTAATGAGATATACTCTCTATGAAGAAAATGAAGATAGTGATGAAGAGAGACAACAATGGGAAAGGGAAACATATTTATTAGATGCCAGGGATGAAAAAGAATAGTTTGAGAAGGTAATTGACAAATACTGATGAGTTTGGGAGAGGGGTTTACCTGATCTACAGCTTCCATTTGATTCCCCACAGTGGATCGAGTATCATCATCAGCAGGGTTGATCGAATCATCCATCAAATCTCCATCCATCACATCTTTAAGGACCTCATACAAATTTGATATCTCAGTATTGTTGGGAAGCATAATTTTTGTGACTTGCTTAGTCAAGTTGACTTATGACTCGTCATGCCTAACTAGACATGAATAATGAATCTTGATGAGTCTGACAAGACTAGTGAGGCTTGTAAGGAGCAAGTGGGTTACACAGATTCACCAGTTTTGGTGTCATATCCACGTCCGACGCACGGGGAACGCGGGACGCATGTTAAACCTGCCCACGTGCGCATCCCACGTGTTTTTGACTTGGACTCGCACCAGACACATAACAGACGCCAATAAAAAGATTTCTATGAAGACATTCGAACCTGAATCTTTGGTGTGTTCACCTATCTGTCTGACCACTGTTCCACTATTTCGGTTTTGGTCCATACTGAGTATTATATATATATATATATTCCTTAACTAAACCAAAAATAATTCTTTATTTATTTATTTTTTTACGAGTATATTAATTTTCCATCTATTTTAATATGTAGGAAAGAAATAACAATGAGTCTCTGATTCACTAATTTAGTTTATTCAACGTTGTAATATTATTAATACATTTAAATTCCAAACTAATAATATTTATACGAGATTTAAATATTGCATATAATAAAGTATTACTTATATATACTAATGTTGTAATTATGTTATTAATAAAATATGTATATGGAAATCAATACATATTTACATAAATGATTTATTGTATAAATATATACATATATGTGTCCGCATCCTAATTTTAGAGAATTTATCCGTGTCCATGTGGTTTTGTGTCCGTATCCCCATGTCCGCGTCAGTGTTATCCAGGAAGGTTGACTAAAAACAAATATATTTATTTAGGCCTTCTGTCAAGACTCTGATATGCTCACATGAGCAGTGGGAGTTCAAATGTGTCAACCAATATTGACATGCTGAAATGAATAGGTGATGTCGGATGCAGGCATTAAGTAGATCGAGCACTGCCTTTCACGTCATCATCGAAAGGTGATGGATGGTCATGAAAGATTGAGGAAGAAAATATTTAAGTATCGAAGTGGTAAAGCATATATGTAGCATGACATGTGTGTAAAGCCACATGAAATAATATATTTCTATCCAGACGCTATGGTAAGTCATCCATGGTCAGTCGTATATTAATTATAAATGGTATGTCATATAAAATAAATTGAATTTTATAAAAAAATATGGCTCACCTTGTCAGTTACACCTTATAAACCATATGTGGTCTGTCGACGTAAGTGTATGGCACACTTGGTAACTCGTTGACTTGGGAGGCTACATACAAAATGTATCGTATTCCTTTCAAGTATAAGGGAAAACTTGGGACTCCCAACTTTAATTTTGCAACGTTTATAAACTTTTTAGAAAGGGAATTGAGACTTCAAGTTCTTAAATACAATTGGAACTCCAAGCTTTTGAATATAATTGGGACTTCAAGCTTAATATTTGTAACGCTTATAAACGTTGTAAAAACGGGAGTTGGGACCCCCAACTATAGGTTTAAACTCGGACTACCAAATAATTCCTTATTGTCGCCAGTTATAAAAAATGTTTCATTCGATCAAGTTGGGCGTCCAACTTGGTCAGACAAGAAGCATGACTCCATCTTTAGAGGAGAAGTTGGGATTCCTAGTTTTAAAGAAGAAGTTGGGACTCCCATCTTTAGAGGAGAGTGACCGACCAAGTTGGAGGGCCAGAAACGAAAAGAAGTCTGTCAACCAAATTGGAGGGCCAACTTGGCCAGACACGAAAATAGCTACTTTAGAAAAAATGTTATAGCTTTTCATACAATGTTCTCTTTCGATGGTTAACCCCAATTCGGAATTGAAAAAGGAACAATTATCTCCCATCACAGAAAGAATTAGGTTTAGAGCTCGTTTTGACAGTCAAACGAGGCAAACAACAACCGTCCAAGAATATTTGCATCAAATTTCTTACAATTTTCAGATTGTACTTCGTCTAGAATCCATGCCATATCTTCTAGACCTCTACTTGGAATAAGACACCCTTTTAGGGGAACATATTTCGTTTAGAACATTTTGCCCCATTCTCCACCCATTGATACGTTTTTCTGATAAAATTTTAATTATACCGCAAGTGCACGGCTGTCGATGAGACAATACGCAAGCACGGTTCTTTCCACTGGGGATTTCAGAATCGTAATTTCTAGTTTTTAATTAACTAATATGCTAATAACAAAAAGAATGATTTTTAGTGAATAAATTAAATAAATAAAAATACAAAATAACTTTACAACTTAATTAACCAGGAAGAGAAGTCTAGAGTTTTGGATTCCACTACTTCTGATGTTAGTACGATTATTAATTTAATATCTTACTCACTCTCAAATTACTCAATATAATATTGAACTCAATCTCATGTTTTTAAAAATAAAACGTTTAAAATTATTTATACGACTTTCGTCGTCTCACAAAGATGTAATCTCCTTCGATTATAAAATATCAACAGCCTAAAGACTATTCAGAATAATTAAATCAAAGCATATTTAGAAGAGAATCTAGTAGTCATTAAAATGCTCAAAAGAGAGTAATAATGTAAAATAAATAAAATATTAAAAGTTCACATCAAAAATAGCTTCCTCCTTTACCCAAGAGAAGAAAACTAGCTACTCATGGAGAAAAGAATGGGAGAAAATTGATTAACATTTAGATTTATTAATGTGAAAGGGGCTTACAATTTTCTTTTATTTCTTGTCTATTGAATGACTATTCTCAGGCGCAGTAGATAAAGAACAGAGCAGTTGCGTCGCTAAAATATTCAGCACTATTGAGTTCCTTAATGATTCAACGACACCTTCTAAGTGCTTTAAACTCTGAAATGTCACTGATACTATTCACGGATCCGTTTCCTTTACTTATAGATTCAATAGCTTTGGCGACGGTCTTTAATGACAGTTCAGGATCGTGGTTTTTGTTGTTCTTCTTCTTCACGTGAGGAACCCTAGTTTTCTAAAAAAAAATCTCTTTGATTTTTTTCCGACTCTGGCAGAAGCCATCTTTCCCCACTTCAAACAATCAAATCCTATTTATATTACAAACCCTAACAATCAATTCTCGTCCAAAATATATTCAAAAAAAAATTCTTCTTTAGTGGGCAGATTCTCGGGAATAAATATCTTTTCTCAATCAATTGATTCTGTTACTTCTTAAAGCTCGAGAAAACGATCTTGTTTCCCTGTGTCAAATCTTGGAGATATTATCTCTTTTATTACAAGGAATATCTTCTTTATTTTTAACTCGAGAGATTTTTTTTCCTTTTTAATCGAAACCAACCTGTTGATGAGATTCCGTTGAGTATAAGGTTTCCATATCAAGTTAAACTTCTTATTTACAAGGCTAGAATATATCTTTGCCTTAACCTGTTGGGAATACAAATAGAAGGTGGACTAGAGTCTGACGTAAAGAAGAGTGACCGGGATCGGATGAACGTATAGAGAAAGTAAAGTGGGTCTTCACTCTTCATTTTTAGTCTGCTAGCACGTGAATAAGAGAGAGGGTTGGATATACCTTTATTTCTTTGGTTTTTTCCGCAGAAGAGGTAGTGAGGGAGTATAAATAAAAGAAGGAAAAAACAAAAGAGAAGGGGGGGGATCTATTCTGGAGAGTTTTGGATGTAGGCGGACAGACTGAAAGAAGAAGACAGAGAACCGGAAGTCCAACATGCATACGATATTGTACTCGATAACAGTGCACACATATTGGAGTTTGGTTTAATCTTCTTCCTCTCTACTTTGATTATTATTTTTATGGGTTTTGAGAAATCCACAGCCATGTCTTGCTAAGCTTTATAACTAGTATTTTATGTTGAAACCACTTTCAAAAACTTGATGATATTTTAATTTATACCGCATGAACACGGCTGTCGATGAGACAGTATGCAAGCACTTTGTTCCATAGGGATTTCAGAATTTCAATTTCTAGTTTTTAAGCAATTATTGTGCTAGTAACAAATATGGTGATTATTTTCTAAAAATAAAATGAAAGATGAAATTGTATATTAATGAAAGAAAACCCTAGGATATTGAGATTCCCTCACTACTGTGCATACTAGATATTTGTAACCATTCTCTATAATTTTATTAAAATAATACTCAAGACGATTTCGGACAAAGTATTTACGTCTTGGAAAATATGGAATTTTAGTCAATTATTTTTTCTCAAAAGATTAACAATTACTTCACTATAAAATGTTATTCTCTAACAAGAATAAATAAAATGATTAATTTAATCATCATTAGGACACATGAAGAAATTATTAATCCAGAAATAGGACCAAGAGAAAAATTATAGAAAATAATTATGATATGCTAGCAAACACAACATGACTTCCTTTATAATTATAGATGAGAGTTCTAGATACTCATCGCAAAAAGAATTGAAAGAAAATATAGTAGAAGTCATTTTATTCATGATTTTATAAAGGAATTACAATAAAGCACTGACCAAATGTGTCGCTGAGGGATTAAAAACCTTTTTGAATCATTTAATGAATCAACGACTTATTCCAGGCGCATTCGAATAAAGCACAGCCTTCTTGTGTATTAAAAGCTGAAACTGTTGTAGTTACTATTTAGAAATTGTTGTTAAAGCTGTTAAATACAAAAGAATTTGTAACGGTTTTAAACAACAATTATGTGGTGCCTTTTTTTTTTTTCTTCTTCCTCGAGATCAAGAACCCTAACAATGGGTGATTTTTTCTAGATTGTTTTCTCTCGATCTTGGCAACAACCAGCCTTCTTATCTCTTGAGAATATATTTTCATCAATGAGAATCATATCTCGGTGATTAAACTCGATTATGTTGTTTCCATTTTTAAGTCACGGGAATAAAAACCTTTGATTCTGTTGCTTTAGTAGTTGCGTTACTTCTCTGTCCAACTCGATAAAATTTCTCCTCAATGAATCCATATCAAATCCGAGAGTATATCCTTCCTGATTTACTCCAGCTAACTTATTACACGAGATTTCTTTTATTTTTCCACGTCCCAAATCGTGCAAAGTTTCTTTTATTATGACAAGAATATATTTTTGTCATTAGAACCTAAAAGTTCTTTTCCAAATCACGTACACAATTTCACAGCCAAGCACAAAATATTCTCCCGCCTAATTTTGCTTTTGAAATTTGAAAGAGAGGGTGGGCGCCCCTAGCCAAAGATCGGGTGTCTTTATCAAATCTTTTTGGGTTCCTTTATCAAATTGGATGGGTGCCTTTAACACTTTTTGAGGGTGCTTTGAACATATTTTAGCCAATTTTTCCACAATTATTTATTCTACGAGAATACCTACAAACACAATAAAATGACATTTTTAATACAAAAATCGAGTAATAGCGATATAAATATGAGCTCAAATAAGACACATAGATGTGTCTATCATTTTCCAAGATGATTATGATTGTACGTCAGAAATCAAGGTTTCGATCAATATTAGGGTTTCATTGTATTTCGACCAATGTTGGGATTTTGGTGCAACCAATATTAGATACATGTATTTCAAGCTCGACCAATATTATGGCTTATCCAATTGGAGCTTTAGCTTTGTATTTGGTGCGATAATGACTTGGTGTTTAGACAAAGTTGTGATGCCTCAACCTAGTGCATTCATGCGCAACTTTTCATGTGCTTCCATACAGGCTCATATATGCACTGTGATAAATCAATATTATTGAATTAGGGTTTGAATATTGATATAAAGTAACTCTAGGAATTCAGCCGAGAAATATATCACTAGAGAAGACTCAAGTTGCTATATAATAGTAGGCAATCCATCTAGGAGCTTGAGATTTATTATGTAGAAATTATAGAATATCTGGGAGAATTGCAACAAGCACCATTATTATTCTAAGAATTTTATACATAGATGGATACTGAGTCATACAATAATCATGATTGGATTGTATATATATATGGGGATGGACACCTATCATGACTTAGCATATTCCTAAGATTCTTTGCAGAATGAAAATATAGTAAAGTTCAATATATTCTGATACCCGGGCAGAAACATATTTTTTCTATGATTTAACCTTGAAAAAAACTCACCATTTACAACTATAAATTCACTAAAGACACTTAATTTTACCAATTTAATGAAATTGACTAATCACACTGAATCAAGGCTCTTATGTTCGATATGTAAAGTATAGCTCCTTGATTATATTTATACACAAAAGTACTAACCTCGGAAAATGTATTAACTTTGGAAATCTTGAAACCTCACGAGGTACCAAGGTAAATCCTCGGAGATTGAACAGAATCCTTCAATGACCATCAATTGGTCTCAGAATTGTGACACTTACTTACTCAAGTAAAAACAACTTGCGTCTCTAGATAAAGCACAATCTATTTTCTCCCTTAGAACACTTATCGCGCGTTTGGATACACATCCAGAAGTAGCTTTTCGACTTCTAGAAGTTGAAAAGTAAGAAGTTAGTTTGGGTGTAAAATTTTAGAACGACTTCTAGAAGCAAAAAAGTCAGCTTTTTATGAAGCAAAATATCTTTGCTTCTGACTTCTTCTTCTGGTATCCAAACGCGCTAAGATTACCTTTTTTCGGATAAAGGTAAAAAAAATCGTCTACATGGTGCAAGACTCTAAGTTTTTAGAAGTTCTCTATTTATAATTGAGAGCCTTGAGGTTGCTTAGATTTAAAACAATGTTACTTACCATACATGACGACATAGCTTGATTCCAAAGGAATGTTACTTACAATAAAAAGCAACATAACTCGTTTTCCAAAGCAATCATACTTGCCAGGAAAAACTTTTGTGAAAATTACTTCCTTTAGTAAAACTCTAGATTAATCCCCAAGTATTCACACTTTCCAGAAATAATATTACTGAGTAAAACTCTAGCTTATTTCTCAAGGAATATACTTGCCAGAAAAATCATTTATGAGATTTACTACCTTAGATAAAACTCTAGAATATCCAAGAATGCACCTGTTACACTTACTACAACCATGCCTAAAATAAGCTTAGGACAACGTGAACAACGTGTAAGGAAAATGCCTCAGGCATATAAGGAATATATGGAAACATATTTGAAAATGATTCTCGAAGATATGTGCATTTCCATCTTGGTTCTGGAAACATAGAAGAGGTTTCCGGAACCAAGTAAGTAACTGTTATCTGAACATTGTTTTAACTGTTATGTAACTTTTTGTAACATCTGGTTTCGGAAACGAATTAGTTTTGGTTTTGGAACCAAGATGAAGTGGTTCTGGAACCTAGGGATTATTTTAAAACCCTAGTTGTTGGAAGCGCCCAGTGGCTCATACTATAAAGACTTGATTAATCAATTGGCAGCTAGTGTAATTCTTACACTTTGCTAACACATCTTTGCATACCGGAGTTGGATCAAAACTAAATCTTTTATGTAGCAAGCTTAATCCTTTCATGTCATTGATCTTGATCAATTCGGCTGTAACAAAGTAAATATGACCAACTCAATTAATATGTATAGTTAAGATTTATATACCTTTTTTATAGTATTACAATAATTGGATACTTTCTCAGTTCTCCGTTTTTCAATCTTCAGTCTTCAAGTAAGCAACTATGATGACGATGAATTTTAAACCTAAGACTGTTAAACCTAAATTCGACGCAGTAGACTTGCGTAATCTCAAGAAACATTTTCCATCTAACATGACATTTTACATACCAACGTTTGTAGAGTTCAAACGAGCAATGCGCTGACTCCATCAACCCAATGCAACTTTAGTACACCTGCCAGGAATGGGGTTAAACTACTTCCCAATCCTTCTCACCACTTCCTCTCTAAAAACAAAATTCTCAATCCCTTATAGGTTTTTTAGTCTATAGATACAAGTCCCAAAGGAACTTCTAATCATTTAAGATTGTTGGTATCCACATGTCATAGGATCCCCAGATTTCATAGTTATATTAAATCTCAATTTAGTCAAAAAGACTTATCCAAGTGGAATAAGGAGGTATTTGGAGTAATCCAACACAACAAAACCTAAACTAGAAACAATAAATCAAGTTTATAGTATAACCCAAATGGAAGTCAGGATTAACCACTATAAGATCACATTAAGGATCTAGATATACCATATGATTAAGAAGAGAAACACTAAAAAATGCAAAGAGAACAACCTCAAATCTGGAGACAGAAACACCAAATTCTTCCATACTTACACCTTTAGTAGATGAAGGAGAAATAAGATCTCATTTATCAATGACTGAAATAACAAGACAAACTCAAAACAAAAGGAAATCTCTCAGTTTCTCACTGAATATTTTAAAACCATCTCAACTGAACCTAAATTAGGATACAACCTTCCAATCACAACCCTACTCATCATAAATTTACACATGAGGAAACACCAAAAAAATATTCTTATCTCTTATCTCTGAAATTAAAAACATCCTAACTCCTATAGATTTTAGGCATATAAGATCATACAACACAACCTACGAGATAATACCCAAGATCCTAGCTAACAGAATTAGGCTAATCCTTTCTAGAATCATCTCCCGTTTTCAATCGTCTTTCATGCGTTCGAGAAGAATAACAAACAACATAGTATTGGTTGAGAAGGTGATCCATACTATAAAAAAAAATCCAATGCTAAGGGAGGTCTCATAAAATTAAATTAGACATGAGTAACACCTTTTATAAGGTTAGCTGGTCCTACCTCATGGAGATCATGAACACGCTATGTTTTTATGATACTTGGTGCCATCTCATTCTTTAATGCATTAGTACTCCATCCATTGTTGTTATTTATAATTTTTCCCTTGGTCAATTCTTGAAACCATCAAGGTTTAAGGAAAAGGGACCCTCTATCCCCTTGACTTTTCTTTATGTGTATGGAGGGCCTAACAAGTCTTTTCAAAAAAAAAAAAAAGAAGATAAATTCATGGAATTAATGTTGCTACAAAATATCCGCTAATATCTCCCTTTCTATTTATAAATGGTTGTGTTATCTTCTCTAAAACTACTTTAGTGGAAGATACAAACCTGTTAAAAATAATCAACACCCTTAGTTCTAGTTTAGGACATATGATAAACTTATAAAATTCTAGGATATTCTTTAACCCCGGACTTCCAAACATATTTGGGATAATGATAAAAAAATTTAATTGAAGTCAAATTTAATTAAATTTAAATGGGATTAATACATATACAATTTATAACTTTAGAATTTGATAGAATTTAAAGAAAAACTCATACTTTGGATTCATCAAAACTTATGCAAGATATTTCTCTACTAGACTTGCTATTAAAAGTAGTAGTTTTCTTTATCTTCTTCAATGTCGTTTTGTTATTATTATCATCACTGCCAACCAGAGATGAAGAAGATGTCAAATTATTATTATCATTAGTATTAGTAATGAGTGATTGTTCCTTATTACTACTATACTTCTTGATTATTTTTTTTTCATTCACAGTTACTTCATTCATGAAACTGAAGAATCTGGAAGAGGTTGATATTAGAGCATCGCTCGGTTGAACCTAGAAGTATTGGTATGTCAAGCTTGTTGTCAATGTAGATGACCAAAATTTTTTCTTGATTTATAGTATACTAAAGTCATTCTCGGACTAGGATTCAATTTATGTAGTTGAGTATCATAAATCACCGAACACCCTCGAAAATTGAAGACCGAAGAACAACGAATAATGTGCCAGAATTTCATCAAAAAATGTGTGTGAAAATTGACTATCCTATTTACTCATTATTTATACCATTCTATCTTGTGAGACAATGTTGTATGGATTTAGTATATGATGAATTACAAACAAAAAGTTTTGAGTTCAAGCTAGTACTTGACTAATCTCGAAACATGAATTCAAGCATTGGATGTTCATATGAGTTATCGATTTTGAGGTTGATAACAATTTTTATTGTTCAAAAAAGTATGTATGCAAAAGAAAAGCCTAAAAACATCAAGTTGCACTTTTTTTCATGCAATGAATTTTTGGTCTGTGAATTGGGCATAAAATTTATGTTACTGAACTCCAAGGTGCATAAGTAATTCACGAACTGATTTCTTAGTTCGCGAACTATTCAATTGAAGATGTTCCTGGACATTTTTGATATTTGCTCTTATGTCCACGAACTGATTTTTTAGCTCACGAACTATGCACTTTTGGGTATGTTCCTGAACTTCAAACATAATGAGCTCACAAACCAAGTTCTCTAGTTCAAGAACTGGTCTATTTTTGGGTGTTACTGAACTTTCATTTTTCTTGATGGTTCACGGACCTTAATTGGTCAATTATGAGATAACTTTTATGCACAGTTCTTTAATCAACAAATACGCAAGTGCATATTTTTCTTTGTAATACAAAGCAAACTTCTTACATGCTTAAATAGTTTCTAATCCTTGCAATCCATCTACATTGAAAAACTAAAGTTTGTTGGGGATGAAAGTAACTTGTAAACATGGAAACTAGTTCCCAAACATGCTTTGGTCACAAGAAATAATTGGTTAAACTTTAAGATATCTAGCATGTTTCATCACTACAAATAGAGGACTCTCTGCAACTAAGAAATTCAAACTCGGCACGATGTGTCCTAGTTGTTGCTAGTGTCATCCTCTAAAGACCTAGGTTTTATTGAAAAACATAATTAGGTTATGAATTTGAAGTCTTTACTAAGGGATCCAATGGTAAGTTTCTCTCTTATTTTTGATGATTTTTGTTCCAAAAATATGAAAAAAATAAAAACATTTGCGGAGAAAACTCTAGTAGTAATCCTAGAGGTAGAGGTAGTGATATTGCTAATGATGATGAAATGAATTTGATTTACCTCTCCTAAAACATGCAGTTCTTGAACTATATTATGATCCCAGCCTTTGTATGTACTTTATAAATAAGGATTATCGCAACAAATATAACATGCTTCATGGTTGTGAGATTATCATGGAAAGAAAACTTAACAAAGAAGTAGATGTACAAGAATATGTTTCATTTGTCACACACATAGTTTAGGGTAAAATTCATGAAGGGATAAATAATGCTTACCCTGAGGTTGTGAGCATGTTTTATGTTAATCCACATGCTGCTAATATTCATGTTGCAGTTTCAAAACTGTTGTTAGTAGAAAGTCGTTTGAGGTTAATCGGAAAGTTATCGAATTTAGGGAAGCATTACTCTGGTTAATTGCTTTACTGGTTAAAAATAAAGTTAAATCTGATCTTAATAGGTTCGTCAAATTGATGGTATGTTATATGTACCTCGGGTTTGTGTTAATCTCTTATGGGTTGTATCGAGTTCTTCGAACATGATCGTTCTTTCAAAATACCCTAGTGTATTTTTCGGACCTTTGTTATTTTTATGACAAAAATGGGGAGAAATATATGGAGTTGTTTCGATCATTGGGTTATAGTTTGTCTACAATGACATGTAAGTCGCTTATAGCATTGTCAGAAGATGAAAGAACTAGTTTTAGTCATATTTAACGGAAAGAAATAAAGCATTGACTAGGGGGAAACATATTATGTTATGAGTAATATTATTATTCGATTGGTATTGTACTACTAGAATAACAGTTACGTTCAAATTTAAAATCATCCTAGCTTACCTTTAGAGGGAGTAACAAGAACTGTTATTGAAAGCTTCAACCACATCATTTATTTTGGATACATGCAAGTGAACATGATATTGATTCATGGATCAAGCGTATGAAGAAGAATTAAGAGATGTTTATGTTCTTATAATTTCTGTGCATTCATGTATTCTCCATATGTAAAGACTTTTGTCACTAAAATTGACAAAAGGGGAGAATGTTAGAACACTGCTCGGTTGAACCCACTAAGTGTTGGTATATCAAGTTTGGCTGTCAAGTTTGGTTCCGAAACTCAGTTGCTTGAATTGCTTATAATTAAAGTCAACTTCGTTAGGTTAGACTTAGTATATAGAAATATTGGGACAATCTCTAGTTATTCATTCAAGAGTCGGAGATGTATTAATACAAACGAAGACATCATCCTTCAAATTGAGGTTAATAGCTATTGACTTTGACTTGCTCCATGTGTATCAAGTTCTTACAGTCGTATTCATTGAAAACATAATATGCAAAGTTTGTTTTACATGTCTTTAGTTTATAGATGACTTGATCATTATTATGATCTAAGTATCAAAAGCAATGATATACATTGGTTATTTCTACAACATATTGTATTCAGTTACGTAGTATAGTTTTCTATGCTTTCATGATTTCAAATAATATGAATTTTTTCATGGATTAATGTTGACATTTCGGAAAACTAGACACACGTATCTAGTAGTGAATTCGGAATTTGAATACATGTTAGAAAAGCTTTTTCTTTGACATGGTTTAAAGTTTGTTTAGACTAGAATTAAGTTTCTATGTCTAATAGGATCCAGGACCGATCCTAACTTGCAAATTTCGAAGTCTCTATTTTACATTCTTAATCTTTAAGATTTTGAAATATGAGCATGTTGGATTAAGAAAGTTCTAGGTCAGGAAATGTTGAACATGTATTTAACTCAAATATATTAGTGTTCATATTTATTCATTTGATACTCAAGGCTAGATAATATTAATATATTAACATATATTTTAGAATCCAATATTGGAATCAATATTGATGTGCTTTCCTTTCCCAGAAGATTGCACATAACTAGTTTTCTAATTTAGCAAAATACATGGATTTGCACTAGCTAATATTAGTTGTCTTACTAGCAAGGTATCTCAAATATTAATGTTTCAAAAATATTATTGATTATATATTTTGGAATATATTTTTAATTTCTTATAAATGAGTTATACATGTAAATATAATCATATATTATCAATATCTTTAATAAAATCGAAAATGGCATTTATTGAATATTTATTCATTTTCGATTTTAGTAGATATTGTTTCTAAACAAGCCTTGGTCATAACACTATAAATAGCGGGGCTTGTATTCTCACAAATTCATCCAAAACACACCAGAGTTGTGTGGATAATTAATTCAAAATAGTGATGAGTAAGTCTGGTTCGCTTCAGACAGAAGCATTATTAACTAGGTCAAAGTCATATTTGGGAACAAGAAGCTCTAGTAGTACCGTTTGTGGAAAACTAAGAATCACACTTTAGTTTTCGTGTTTATTACCTGTTGTTTAATTAACATCATACTTATCTTCTAGATAAGTTCTTGTTTATTCTATGGTCCTTCTCTTCTGATATAAGACCACTCAAGACTTTGAAGATTTGTTAATAAAAAATTTGAGTGATTCTGAATCGTTGATAGAACTATAGATTTTCCAATGTTAACAGAATTCGTCCTATGGGACAAGTCATTAGTGGAATTAAGTGCAGGTTGTTACTATTGAAGAGTAATGAGATTAAAGATTTTGAAGACTTGAAGTTCTTTTGTTTTTCTGATCTTGACGTGATTATCTGCTTGACTTGAGTATCTGGGAAAAACAAGTAGTTTATATTTGATAAACGTAAAGCTTGTGAGATCGACAAGTTGTTTGTGATTTATCATAAACGTAAGTCTTGTAATCGAGTGGGTTAATTCAGGTAATCATAAATTTTGATTGATCTTGATCAAGGAGTTTTGGATCTGATCATATCTTGTTTATCTTGGTATTACAAATTTAAACGAAAGATCATTGATTCTGAATTAATCATATAATACCTTTTGTATTTGTGATTGGATTTGAGTGGTTAGCAAAAAGTTGGATTCTTTGTTGTTTATAAGATATCCTAAAGGAATTAGGTTGTAGGAGTCTTTACGGAGGTAAAAAAACACTTGGAAGTGGATTTTGTTAGGTGATTCACGTGCGTAGGCAAGATTGGTTGTAGACACAGGGATACTGGGTAACTAGGGGTAGTTTATTTGGTTTCAACTACATGAGGTTGCGGGTAGGTATTTGTGTAGCGTTTTATTAATTCTGAGAGTATTCAAAACTGAACTAGGTCTCAAGGTTTTTCTGTCAAGTAATTTTCCTCGTTAATAAAATCTTACGTGTCTGTGTTTTTAATTTACTTTCGCATTATATTTGTTTTTATAATTAAGGTAATTATGCTTTTACGTTAATCAAATATCTTGTATCGATCCAATAATCTATTCTTTGGTTGGAACGAAAATTAAATCCAATATTGCTTTGTCTAGATAATCTTTAGTCGTTGTAAGATAGATAATATCATACAAGGCTTTTCCATACAGGTTATTGCGAAAGAATTGGTGGTGTACTCGCTATCCTCGTCTTTTCGTAGATCATGACCTTCCATACAAATTATTCAATTCGTAGTAGTGGAACTCCCGGTGATAAAATTGTGCAAAGTACACATGATGATATTTTGGATGAAGGTTATTGACTAGGAAACATGTATCAGTCTGAACAACTAACATACTTCTTCTACTCGATTTTTTTTCTGAATCCTTATGGAACATCTTATGGTTATGGAACTACTCAACGTCAGGAACCTACTCAAGTTGGAGGATCATATCAAGTTTTTACAAAAACAATAATGCATGAGGGAACATATGACCACAACAACTGAAATCCGATGGAGTAGCTAATTATGTAAAAACACATAAAGTCTAATTTTTATTATCTAATTGAAATCAAAATGAAATATAACCATTACATTTAATTAGAATTAATCTATTATGAAATTTATTACATATAATTAAAATTAACTATCAAATTCAAATAACTTTTACATTTAGTCAAAACACTCTGCTTAAACTACTCAATCAACGAATTTATGATGCTGGAAGAAAACCAACCAATATAGAAGGGTTGTATTTGTTCGACAACTTAAAGACGTCGAAACAAGCTCCATAAGGGAAAGTTGTGTCTTTTTTACTATGTCATTCATCTCGAATTTTTTATTCCTGCAATTTGCAGAACAAAGTAAGTGAATAATCAAAATCAAATTAGCAAATTCATTATTAAAATCAGAATTTCGAAATCGAACCATTTACATGGCTAAATCTACAAATTGGTTTACTTATTTGATGACTATATCAAAACGATGACCTGGCGCATTCAAATCACGCAATGAGAGTTTCCAGTGTCTTTGCAGAACTTTTCATGAATGATTTTCCAAATATTAGCAGTCGATGTTGTTCTATACCGTTGAAAGCAAGCTGGTAGTGTAAGAAAACGTTTATTTATATATATGAACCTTCTTCTACAGTAGACCTAGGACGACGAATTCTGGGTTGAGCTATATTTCAAAAGAGATTGAAACTATAAGAGATTTTTGTGAGATTAGAGGTGTAAAAGAGGTGTGATTTGGAATTAGTGATAGATGAATGTATCTATTAGATTAAATTAAAGATGGTAGATCAACTAAGAGGCTTGGATAAGGTCGTACAGCTAAGGCTTAGCCGCTCAGCGGTTAAGCATGGCGTCAGGCCAAGCAACAACCGAACGGCCCAAACTTAGCTGCTCGGTTGATGTTGAGCCGTAACCTGCAAACTCTCCATAGTTTTCCGTTATTTGATAGTTTAATTGCTATGCCCATAGTGGGATCATAATTGCATAATTAACAATTTGTTATCTCCCTTGGAATCAACCTAAGAATGTTTTCTTATGACATAATCATAATTAAATCACGTCCAAGGAGCTTCTAGATTAGATGGAATAGCAATCACGCATATTCATATTGGATAAAACTAATCGAAAGCATTCCTGCTCCCCTACAGTATAGTGGTTATGAATTATGATGATTGTTGACAACCTTAATAAGTCTTTTGTGTGGATCTAGTCTAGCCGGCGGCGTACTTCGATTGTTGCTTGTTTAAAAGGTTAGGTATTCTCTCAAATTACATGTCTTGTTTTTTCGTATAAAAAACATGCCTAATCCCACAACCTTCCGTTACTTCTGGGAAAGATAATGACTCACTCATCCACATTTTATTGTCCTGTTCTTCTTGAAATGTCTCAGTTTGTGAATCTGTCCAGCAGCCTATATCAACTTGCATCCCTAGTAACGTAAATAAGTTCATATGGCTATTTTCATACACATTCCCAAGTATTACAATTTTTTATTTTGATTGGATGATACTTTTAGTTTAATCCAAAGAGGGCTGACTTCTCTTAAATTCTCGACTGTAATTGATCATTTGACTGTGAATCCAGAGGAATGTTTGTATTTGTAAACATCACAGAATACATGTCAACATCGGATTCTGTTACCCGGCATATGGGAATTGATTTTGGTCGGATAATGACTTCTGGGACGTAGAAAGGAGCGTATGCATGAGGCATTTGCCCTATGGCTCTAGCCCACGGCTAACTAATGTCAAGTCTTTTGCCATCTTTTGGTTCCAATTTCCAAAGGAAAATTACAGCATAAATCTAGAAAACATATACTGTATTTTTTTACCCCACTTGAGTACAAACCTAACCTAACCTTCTGATTTATACAAGTGAAGTTTTATGTACATGGATGTGCGAAGCTAACAAAAATCCTTACGTTAACGATAAGCTCTCCTTGGGTTTGTTGACATGTAAGTTTACTTCTTTTATGCTTTCCAAACAGCACATCCCTCTCAGATGAGCACAGCTGCGAATTAATCAAATCTTTCGGGTTGGCGTAGAGTGATCAAAGACTAAAGTGACTAATCAAGCAGGTAACGTGTGAAACTTATTCATTATCGAAAGTTTCTGTTGTACAAATTTAGACTTTCTTAAGAGACAAATTAAATGATTATTTTAAAAAGCTTACATAGGGGCTGTTAAATTGATAGAGTGGCTTTTCATGTGAAGATAAAATAGGAACATTTGAAGGGAATTTTAAAAACTCCTTATCCATGATATTTTTATAATGGCTAAACTACCCCTGATTAGTTAATATTAGTAAAACTAATTAGGTAATAAATTAGGCTAATAATAATTAATCTAAAATAATCTTATACTTAATCAAATCAAATCAAATTTTTCTTCTTTTTGGTTTGGTGGGAAGAAAAAGTAGAAGAAATGAAATAGAATTTTTTAGGTTTTTTTTTTAAACCCTAGATTTTGATTCACTCAACCACAGTAGTCAGGTATTCTTCTAACTTAAACTCTTGGTCTTTTTATGACTCAAATTTGATGAAATTACGTAAAAAAGTATGATTTTTTTTGTGATTCAGGCAACATTACGGCTGGGTTTTCAGCATCGTACCCAACCGTAACTAACAATTACGGTTAGATGTTCATCCTTATCTAACTGTAACTGTATTTTCATGGAACAATCTATCGTAACAGTTTTACGGTTGGGATTTAGCATAGACCCAACCGTAACTAATCTTCAAAAAAAAGTTTTCCTATCCGGGATAATTTGCGGTTGGGATTTGACAAACAAACCCAACCGTAAATACCAATTTTAGTTTTACATAGAGGTCTATACGGTTGGTTACGGTCCTACGAACCTAACCGTAAATCTGTCAACCGATTTCAGCCAATATTTACGGTTGGGCTTGGGCTTCCCAACCCAACCGTAAAACATCCTTTGGAGCATTGAGTTTAAGGTCAAATTAGTGTTTAAAAATCAAATTTTTAAACTTACTCAATCATTTTAACTAGATTGAAGGTAAATTAGGTCATCTAAACAAACAAAAATCAAAAACAACACAAGTACTAGAATAAATTTTTAATGATCCAAGAATATTTACGGTTGGGTTTGGGCTTTCAAACCCAACCGTAAAATTGATATCCATATTTACGGTTGGGTTTTGGATGAAAACCCAACAGTAAGTCAGGCATGAAAAAAATGTCAGTTTTACGGTTGGGTTTTGACTCAATAACCCAACCGTAACTCTGGGATTATAATACTGATAGTTTTACGGTTGGGTATGGACTTGCGAATCCAACCGTAAATAATAAATTGTTTTGTTTTTTGAATTGATTTCTCCTTTGCTTGGTTTCCAACTTAAAATTTTTGTAAATAAAACATGAAATTTAGCTAGACCAATTTAAGATAAAAACTTTCTCATACATTCTAACTAAATTGAGATATTAATATTGTCGCAAGAAGTTATAATCCACCCACAAAAAAAAACCTAAGTTTGACGCAATTGTTATAATCAACATAGAGTTAGGGAGAAGGAGGAGGGGTATGAAAACCCAACAGTAAGTCAGGCATGAAAAAAATATCAGTTTTACGGTTGGGTTTTGACTCAATAATCCAACCGTAACTCTGGGAATTATAATACTGATAGTTTTACGGTTGGGTTCCATACTTGCGAATCCAACCGTAAATAATAAATTGTTTTGTTTTTTGAATTGATTTCTCCTTTGCTTGGTTTCCAACTTGAAATTTTTTTAAATAAAACATGAAATTTAGCTAGACCAATTTAAGATAAAAACGTTCTCATACATTCTAACTAAATTGAGATATGAATATTGTCGCAAGAAGTTATAATTCACCCACAAAAAAAACCTAAGTTTGACGCAATTGTTATAATCAACGTAGAGTTAGGGAGAAGGAGGAGGGGTATGTCGATCACCACCCCGAACTCTTTATTTGCTCGTGCTACAACGAGTACGAGCACCAACACGACCGCCACGAGTACGAGCACCACCTTGCACATCCTCGGCTTCATCAAGTTCTCTTAATCACTAGGTTGCGGCTCTCTTCGGCTAGTAGTCGCATCTCTTGTACCGGATCTACTCCTCTTTAAGCTCTGCACCGTCTCATCTTCGTTTGATTCATGAAGCTTCCTCATTTTGGCTTGCAGGTTCTTTAATCACCGTTCCACTCCGTCTTAGGAGACATGCCCGAAAAGTGATCATAGACCCATGCCTATGAAGATAATAAATATTAATATAAGATAATGCGCAAAAAAAATTGAATTTAAACGTTGAAATTCCAACCATAAATTACCTGAAGAAGACCAGTATTCCCGGAAATCTCAGTACCCCTAACACTCGAAGTTTTTCTAAGGTTGGAAAGTAGGTAAGCGAGGGTGGCAGTTCCCTATGAATACTCATGCGTCTTCTGGGGATCCGTCAACCACTCTAGAAAGTGAGCATTGACCCTATTTCCTGAGTTGTCAGCGAAGAAGATGGTACCAAGCATATATAGCAGATACGCCCTGGCTGTACGCATATCTCTAGTTTCATCTATGACGACCCCATCCTTTTATAATTGGAGGGTTCCTCCAAACTTCTCCCTCAGACTACGCAACAAAATCTTCTTGGTCATACCTAAACCTTTCTTCGTTGCTACACCCGGTTTATCTCCAGCAGCCAATTTAAACTCTAACTCGGCTTCTGTCTTCTCCCATTCAAGTGTATCTTTGACAAGGACACAGAGATGACTCCAAGACATGTTGTTGTCAAAATCTTCATACACGGCTTTTCCTTCAACTTGTAAGCCAGGAATTGACTTGACATCATCCGCCGTTATTGTCATCTCGCCGAATGGGAGATGAAACGTATCGGTTTCAGGCCAATAACGTTCCCTAAACGATGTGCAGGTAACACTGTCATATTCCAACATAGAATTGGTAATTCCGAGAGCTAACCCTGTACCATTTACGAGAACTTGGACGGCCATACATTCTTCAGCTAATGGCCAATGTTGAGCCCTTTGACGAACCAATTTCTTCACGGCCTGTGTATGATCCTACAAAGAATAAAAAAAATCTTTTTTAACTTGAAGTTAAACAAAAGGAATTTAACAAAACAAAAGAAGTTTTTAGATTAATACCCTAGTCTCAACAACTTTGGCAGCCCATGAATGCGGATATCCAAATAATATTGCAGACCTGTCTGGGGCCTCACCCCAAGGTCTTCCATTCTTCTTCTTAGGCAACAACACGTCTTTGCCTTTGGGAATATGCTTTCCTTTCGGTTCTGGATGCTTCCTTGTCTTTTTTTTCTTTCAATTGAGGTTGAGTAGAATCAACAACAGTTTCTTTACCTATGCCTTGAGCGACAAAGTGTTCTCCATCCGTCTCTTCTTCATCACAATGTTCCTCTTGTGGTGGTTCTCTAATCACAAGCGCACCTCCACTGAAAACCGGTAGATCTTCGAAGTCTTGGAAAATATTATATTCCTCTTGAGGTAGTACTTCTTGAGTAGAGCTACCACCCCTACCTAAAAAGTTTTCTTCTTCTTATCGTTCTTTCTCAAGCCTCTATTATCTACCCCTAAATGAACTCCGTGGCGAGGGGTTGGAGTGTGATCAATTGGTGTTAAATTATTACCCCTCTTCTTCTTGAGTTTTGCTCTATCCTTATTCCTACAACATACAAGCAATACAAGTTAGATAATTTACAAACAGTTCAACACAAGCAATCAATCAAAAATTTGAAAATTCAGAATTCTTTACGGTTGGGTTACACATATCGAACCCAACCGTAAATAATCAACAACAAGAAAGTTAACCTACACAGGAGACTTTACGGTTGGGAATTAACAATCCAACCCAACCGTAAATAATCATCAACAAAAAATTTGAACTAACCAGGAGAATTTACGGTTGGGAATTGAAAATCGAACCCAACCGTAAATAATCCTAAACACAATAAATTTGACATATGCAGAATAATTTACGGTTGGCAATTAGAATCAAACCCAACCGTAAGAAAAAAAAAATTCTTTGAGTGCAAAATTGTTTACGGTTGGGTTCGACCGTAAGAAAAAAAATAATCTTTGAGTGCAAAATTGTTTACGGTTGGGTTCAGAATCGAACCCAACCGTAAAATATCACCTTCATCTCCTTCCTTTTTATTTACGGTTGGGTATTTTAATAACCCAAACGTAAAATTTAAAAGAAACCAGTTACGGTTGGGTTCGAATTGAACCCAACCGTAAATGTTTCTGGAAACCTATTTTTTTTTACAATTCCATGAATCAAACAAGAAAATCAATCACTTTAGGGTTCTAAAAATAACATGGGTTTTGTTGAATACCTTATATACACCATTTGTTGTGGTTTTTCGGAGTTTGATTTTGATTATCACCACCGATTTGTTCTTCAATCTCTTGATTAGGTTGTAAAGTTTGATTTTGATTGTCATCACTACTACCTTCTACACCTTTAGTATTATTCTTCATCACGAACTTTAGAGTTTAATCGACGGAGAATTTTTCAAATCGACTTTAATCGACGAGGAATTTCGATGGAGAAATAAAGTTGAAATGGAGAAGGATGATATACGGTTGGGTTGGAGAAGAAAGGATTTGAATTGAAATGAAAATGTATTAGATTAGAAAGGTTTTATTTTGTTTAGGTTTTAATAGATTGAAGGGTAATATAGACATTTAACATAGCTCCTAGGATACCTCCTAACGAATTATTTAATCACCCTAAATCCTAAGGGAGCCCCTCTATCAAGGTGAAAGCCCCTGTATAAGCTTTCTAATTTTAAGCAATAGGATTTCATTTAAATTTAACAAATGCAAGTTCAGTAAGCTTCATTCTTAGACAATTTAGTGTTATCTTTGCGAAAGGGACAATTCTATACCGTAAACAAGTGAGGGACCTATACATGAAAAAAGGCAAATATTTGATCCGTCATCGTGACCACAAACAGTAATCTACAAGCACTCAATGAGGAATAATAACCCAGTAATTGGTTATAAAGGCCTGACTCTTGTATTTGAAGTCAGATGTTTGCATTCATGTTCTAAAGTTTGGGGCATCTCTTAAAATCTTCACTTGCCTTCCGCAACCGCAAGGTAGCTTATAATTACCAAAATTCAAATCTTGATGAGCAGATCCATGGACAGCCTAAAATAACAACCATTCTAACCTAAAGTGGCTTGCGGGATAAATTACAAGCCGAGTTTTGATGAGGTTGGTTTTTCATTATTGACAATACGCAGATATATATTCAATTACATGGTTGCCTTGCTTCTGCCTTCCAGAATGAGAGAATCTTCTTGGCTATAGCTTAGCTGCATTGGACTATCACATCACCTAATCTATATAGGGCAACTGGCATCCTCAATCATATATAAAATTACATTGAAGCAAAAGAAATCCTTGACTAGTTCATCGCTTTGAAATGTCAATAGGGGCAGATATCTTCTTTCTTCTTCCTTTCTCAATCATTCAACTCAACGTATCACCTTGGGCCTTGAATATTTTCATTTTTAAATAGAGGCGGCTAAATCCAGATTTTTGGCATGAAGTTTTTATAATTCTTTCTACTAGAATATAAATACATCATTCTAGTTATCTCACATTCGAAAAAAAAGTTCGCTCGATCGAGTAGTTAGGATTATTCAATTGGATTCATGTCGAAAGCTACATTCTACGTTTTTGTTTGTTTCTTCATACTACACGTCGTAGAATGTCGAGGCCGCTTATTTCTACAATACGATGATTTAGTTTCAGATGGAATGGATTCCTATCATGATGTTTATAAATCTGATACCAGGTACATTAAACAGTTGAAGCAAGTTGAAACAGCAAAAACAACGTTAACGACGATGACTACTTCTACTGAGGAATATTGTGAACATATGTATGGGTTTTTACCATGTTCAAGCAATCTTTTAGGACATCTTTTTCAGATTGTTGTTTATGAGTACTTGTTATTTCTTGGTGAAAGATATGTCACAGAAGGAAGTGAACTTGTTTTCCAAATTCTACCTGGTATTTTTGGTGCTTCTGTTTTCGAAATCCTTGGATCATTCCCTGAAGCCATGATACTTATAGGTACCGATCGACGTGTTTTCATTTTGTTTTTGTTTGTGTATTACATTTTGGTTTGTTTCTAATGAATTGGATATAAATGTTCAATTTTTTCTTCAGTGTCGGGACTTTCTAAAAGTAAGGAGATTGCTGAAGAAAAA
Organism: Papaver californicum; assembly: GCA_023531435.1. Taxonomy (NCBI): domain Eukaryota; kingdom Viridiplantae; phylum Streptophyta; class Magnoliopsida; order Ranunculales; family Papaveraceae; genus Papaver; species Papaver californicum. The sequence continues at coordinate 2,251,896 of JAJJMC010018473.1, read as the reverse complement.
GTTCTCACCGGAGTCGGCTTGCTTGTTGGATCTACCGTATTGCTTCTAACTTTAGTATGGGGAACTTGTGTCATCGTTGGCAAGAGTGAAATTCATTCGGATAATTCAATTCCAATTTTGAATAGGAAACGAGCAGCTAAACGACCATTGTTTTCCGAAATTCGGTCTTATATAACTGGTTAGTTCATTCACAATTACGCTGAGTCGCAATTGTTTAAGCTCATCGTATTGTTTATTTTCGGGGTAATTATAATGGTCTCAATCACACTAATTGATATTTTTTTGCTAAATCTTAATACTTTACAGGTTATGGCATTACTACTGATCAAGAAACGAGTTATACTTCAAGAATTATGATTCTATCTATAGTTCCGTTTATTCTTATTCAAATACCAGAACTAATCATGAAGTTATCTTATGTTCGAAAAATCATCACTGTGGTTACGCTAGTCGTGTCGATTGCACTATTACTTCTTTACTTCCTTTACCAGGTATGTTGTAATGCTTTCACGTACCATTTTTAGCTTGACGCCATCATTTTTGGGTGGTCGAGTACAAAAAAAATGAGTTGTTTTGTAATATAAGAAGATACGTATACATATATATTGAATCAGGTCTTTCAGCCGTGGATTCATGATAGACGATTAGAATACGTAAAGCTCGAGCATCTAATGACAAGATTCTTGAAACATGTCGAAAAACAAGCTGCGGGGAAACTCTTGGCAGAAGATGGAACTCCAAATTTACCAATCATAGAAGGGTATTGTTCAATAACTAGATAGGAACAGATTTCATAAATACTGATGACTCTCAGTAATTCATTAATTGCATGCTAGTAACTAGCAAGCAATTGTGTTTATTAATCTCGAATGGTTATTTAAAATGATAGGCTTTTTGACAAAGTTGATGTGGACGACAATGACAATATATCTCCCGAGGAATTTAAAGAATTGATTAGAGAAATCAAATCCGATACAAAAAATATGGACCAAAATGATATCATTGATGAAGTAACTAAAGAATTTGACACAGATGCTGATCAAATGATTTCCAAAGATGAGTTTGTTAAGGGTTTCGCGAAATGGCTTGTTAAGACTAAGAGCAATATTAGCTGTCGAAGAGGAGAAGGGTCGTACTCGAAAAAGTATATAGAAAACTTATACCAGGTACATAGAATTTACTCCTTAAAATCTTAATACAATTGGCCAAGTAGTAGTACTATTTGGGAGCTGGTTTCTACAATCTAGCTTAGTACCGAAATACAAATTAAGCCAGAGAAGCAGCATAGATTTTGTTACGAATTGAGTTTTTCTTTCTTTTGGCAGGAGAGAATGCTGGAATATGCAAAGAGCAAATTACTAATGCAAGGAATTTTAAGACAATTTGAAAATGACGATACAGACGTCGAAAATTCTCTCAAAATTGAAGTTGGTATACCGAATGTATCATTTATCACAAGGTTAGTAGTGCTCGTTGTAAACGTCTCGATATATTCTCGAGCCTCAATAATTTTTCCTAGTAATCTTCTTATTCCATTACTTTGGTGTAGATTGTTCGACAAATTCGATATAGATGGGGATAATCTTATTTCGCATCAAGAACTACGAACATTGATAGAAGGTATTAAGTTTGGAAAGATAGAGTTGAATATGGACGATGCCGTTGAAGAACTAATGAATGAGTTAGATACCAATGGTGATCATATGATTAATAAAGAAGAATTCATTAGTGGTTTCACGAAGTTTGTCGAAACAAATCATCCAATAACCGAATTTCCAGATGGTCCACATGTAAGTAAATGAATCCCTAAAGTTCTGGGTTTTTTTTTCTGAAGAACTTAACGTTAATTTGATGAACAATGCAGGTAAAAACACCAAGGGAAAAGGTTAAGGAAGTGGAAGAAGGAGCTATTGAAAACAAAACAAAGGCCGGTTGCAAAGCTGGACTACTATTAGTTCTAGGAATTTCAGTTCTATCTTTACTTGCTGAACCTCTTATAGAAGTTGTTCAAGATTTCTCCAATTCCGTGAATTTACCATCTTTCTTTGTCTCGTTTGTCCTGCTACCCGTAGCTACTAATTCTAGAAGGGCAGTTTCAGCCATTGTTTCTGCAAGTCGAAAGAATCCTCGAACTACTTCATTAACATTTTCTGAGGTTCGTCTCTCACTTTAACGGCTACAATCTTTTTCTCATTACATTTTTTCAAGTCTTTGGTTGATTAACTTGATTTACTTGCTTTTGTGCAGATTTATGGATCGGTGTTCATGAACAATGTTTTAGGATTGATTGCACTTCTATCTCTTGTATATGCAAGAAACTTGGAATGGAATTTCTCAGCTGAAGTTTTGATAATTCTCGTCATTTGCTTAATAATGGGTCTTCTTTCAAGTTTCCGCACCAAATTCCCTATTTGGATATCTTTGATAGCATACCTTTTGTACCCATTGTCTCTCCTCATGGTTTACATTCTTAATTCTGTCTTGAAATGGCACTGAAGTGTACCTAGTAGGCTTATGAAGGTCGGATATTATCTGAGCATTTCTTCTTACTTCTACATATACTTTTTACGTATTCATCAGCTCACACATTGCTACCATGTATTTGTAGAAACAAATATATAGAATGCTACCATATATATGTAGACAAAGTAAGATACAGATAGATAGAAAGAATAGTGGAGTTGGAAATGTATTGAAAATGTATTCTCATCTTTCTCTATTGTCGGGTGTGTTTTTAATACAACATAATTGACATCCTCAAAAGGAGTATATATAGTTTCTACTGCATGAAACTATTTCACAATGCCATGCCACGTAGGACCATACGTGTCCTTCTAATTTGAGCATAATTTACATACATACCGTATTAGATAAGAATTGCCTAGTGATCTTTTATCCGTTGTAGTATACTATCTTGACCGGGTATACTTGCTTGACGTGATGATGGTCAGCTACATAATTAAAAACCGATTATATATAACACTTCCCCTTGGATTATCATCTTTCTAAGTGTGTTGCTTCGTTAAAATATATTGTCGGTCCCGATAGAATAAAATTCGAGTAAAATTCGTTGTCTTATTAAAATTTTGTTAGGAAAATCTAATGGGATAAAAAATAGTCGGAAAAAAATACAACACTTGGAGTTTTATTGTGGTGATTGGCTATCACGAACTTTCTTCCTTATCAAAACTTCGTTAGGAGAACCACTTGGGACAAAACTTGAGCTTAGAATGAGGTTGGTCACCACCATAAATTTTCTCATATGTGAAAACTGCGCCAGGAAAACCATTTGGGACAAAACCTGAACGCATGCGCCAGGAAAAACCACTTGGGACAAAACCTGAGCGCCAAAAATTTATAATAAATGTAAGACGTCAATCCTCAAGTTTCCTCGTTAAAAACCTCATCAGGAAAACCACGTGGGACAAAACCTGACCTGGGGAAAAGAGTATGACAGACGTCGCCCGATAATGGTGTTGGGCACGCATATGCTGCCTCGTTAAAACCTTGATAAGGAAAACCCCTCGGGACAAAATCCTGGCGAAGGAAAAAGAGTACATCGCGTTTAAGTCCAACTGAGATTCTACGAGTTTCTCCCCTGGAAGTATAACTTTCTTAAAGCGGTTGGTGTTGCAAACATTATACAGTTTCAGAAGACTGCTTTACTGGTTCTAATTTATGGAGGATTGACTGCCAGATCTTTGCGCCGAGTGCACAACCACCATTGTACACCTCGCATTTAAATCCTATGTCCACTGCAGACCAATTTTAATTCGCCGCTTTAACTTCAGGAATAACAATGAAATGCTTCATTAAACTCATTTTTGTCGTAGAATCATACTTAATCTGCATTATATCCTTACATGGTATTTCTGGACCATAAAGTAATTTATCTATGTACGTAATAGATTGATCAATCACGTTCCACTTTAGGGAACACATAACAATGATGTTAATTTAGCAATAAAATGAGTATCAAAAATTGGATACTCTAGTCTATACATACATGTGTTATGCTAGCATGTTCTCGAACTTCAGGTCGAGAAAGTATTTAATTCCAACGAGATCTCATAATTTAATTCAAGCGTGGAATTTAACGCTATTAAGGGCCTTCTCAAGAAGCCAAAGATGATATCATCAATTCATATCTGTATTTTTACTTTTTCCAAGAACGTAAAAGATACAAAGGATTGTTCATAAATTTCTCCTCTTCTAAGTGGTGATTATGACTAAATTTCATCCTGACGTAATTCACAAGGTCAGGTGGCTGCCTGAATCAGAAACTTGCATCCTTTAGGGATTCGAATATAATCACCAATAGTTAGATGAAATTTGAGTCCTTCAAGGACTACCACGCTAAAGTGCATCAACATTAGGAGAATATTGTTAGTTTTACAGAACCAATCCTGGGGTTCAGCAGGAAACCCTCAAATCGCACTTAAAGCGATTATATTACTCTCTCTGCGCTTCATCTCAAACACCAACATGTAATATTCAGGCTTCACAAGTTTACAGTGTGAGTCGGATCCGAGTTCAGCGCTCTTTCGAGAGATTCCAATCTCTACCTTAGTTTGAGAAGATTGGATTATATGCCTACCAATCACGATGTTGATGTTCCTCTGCAGAGGGGTACATAACCACTAATAATAATCGACAACCATATAGATCCCAAACATTTATCTAGTGCATGCACATTCAAAAATTTCACAGACTGGTACCAGTGCCACTTAAGGGACATTCTCATGAGGTATAAATTTAGAGAAAGTGGATCTAATTCCGATAGTCCCCACGAGCACTATCTGTAGTCTTTTCAAGAGCATTACACATTACAAAAGTGATTGGATCCTTTTATTAGGCATAAATAAGGAAGTCGTTCATGCCTTAAGCGTGTCTTAATTCACGGCTTGGTCACTACGAGGTGATTTAACCTGCTGAGACAATTTCTCGTGTCTGCATCTTCAAGCAAGTGACAAACAATATTTTGCCAAAAGCTACTGTAGTTATATGCTTAAATCAAGAGTAATCTCCAAAAACTCAATTACACCCAATATATTGGTGTAAGAAAAACAAATGAGATGTTTCACGCTAATTCTAGTGGAAGCCAAACTTTCTCTGATCAGGATAAAAACTTAATCAGATAACCAATTTAGTTATCGACATTGCCTACAACAACCTTTTTTGGTGGTGTCTGTCATCTCCCTGATTTCAAGAGAGAAGCCTTAAGTTTTTCGACATAACATGTGCCATCTTTTGGTGGCAATTTTCTCTCCCTGGCTAAGGCGGGCAAAACCTTTCAGGTTATCAACATAATTTGCATCATCCCCTTGTGGTGACTTTTCTCCCTCTGATTAAAGTAGGATAACCTTAAAGGTTATCAACCTTACTCATGCCAAATTCTGGTGGCGGATTGTCATGTCAACTTCTGGTGGCAATTTAGCTTTCCCGATTAAGGCGTAAACATTATCATCTCATTTTTGGAAACTTCTGGTTCCATAATTTTGTTTGATTTTCAAGGACAATTCTGCTCATGATAGTTTTTGGGTATTAATTAAACCACACTATGGGTATCCCAAAAGCAACTGCAGGCTTGACAGAGATGAGACATTTCACGACGTTCCTGTTACGGCTTACTTCCTCCCCATAACGACGGGAATACAGTCTCATCTGTAATAATATATTACCAGTCCAGGGTTTTAAATGTCTTATGATGAATCAAAACCAACAATATATATATTTAGGTGGCTCCATTGACCAAACACGTAAATACGAAATGTAAGGTTGTTTTCCAAAATAACGTTGATGGTAAACAGTTGGTCGAGCAATCATCTAAAGATGCTTAAACAAAGAACTCAACTATACCATGTTGAGTATGCACGTGTGCTATTTAATGCTCGACATAATACCAACTTAAGGCAAAGCATCAAAAGCCTGTAAATTTACCACCAAGATAAATGGACTTAATTAGAAAGTCCAAAAATGGATAGGAAACCACAAGATTTGCACAAACAGTTTGGAAAACACAAAATTACGTGTTAATATAAACAAGGTATCATCTAGTAGACGCGTCTATCAATACTAGAAAGTATTGAAATTTTTCCATAGTGCAGGGTAATAATCCCTACAAATGTCATTCTAAATCCTTTGTAGGAATGTTGGTGATTCAATGAGTTACCAAAATGCTTTCTGTTAATGCTAGCTAGTTTAACAACTAAATGATTTAACAACTTACACCCTTATCCGACAGAAGCTTCATGTTCTGTAAAGGATGTTTATGAGCATTTTGTATCGTTCTACCCATCTTGGTAGAACCTTGGTGTCCAAGTTGACCATGCCTAAGCATGAATAACTGAAGGTCATTAAACTTCTGGCTAATGACATCATGAGAATTGACTGTTCGAATTCTCGTATGGCACACCCCATAAGAGAGAGATTTTAAGCTTCTTTACAATGTGCTTTTGGTATATAACATATGAAGTACTAAAAACTTCATAAAAATGGTCATTTTTCATTTCAAGGTGGTAGTTACGCCGAATATTTTCAAAAATCAACAGATTCTTCTGGAATCTGAAATAATATAAGGTGTCAATAGTAATAACTTTTACACCACCAGAATGACACACGCTCTTCCGGAGCAGTCTATCATATTATTCGAACCCAAAGTAGTATTTCACATTTCCCTTGAACCTTTTCAAGGTTATAAAATTATTATTGGTTTGAAAAATTGTGATTTTTGTTCCATTGGTTATGAGAAAATATCTCTATCGTCTATTTAATGCTGGATAGATTACTTCTGGAATTCATATACTTTTGCACGGATAGACAAGAGAAAATAATAATAAAGCTATTAACAAAAGCATTTAGTAACTATGGGCTACTTCGTGAACTCCAAATTTTATGGTTTATTCCTGGAACCCAATTATTTCCATAAACCACTTCTGGAGTCTATTTTTATGGATTACCGTGGAACCCCACAGGAAACCACAATTTCTATGTTGGACCACTTATGGCGTCAACAAATCCATGGATTGCTTCTGGAATCCATTATTTACAAACAAATGATTTAAGAACAAACGGGAAAAAAAGGGTACAGAAAAAAATACACATATATATGGTACCAACACAATATCAACAAATCTCCATTTTCATCACCTTTAGGGTCGACGAAATATCAATTTACAAATGTGCACATGGACATATTTTTTATGGTAAAAATTGCCTCAATATCAGTAACAGGTTACTTCAGGAACCACGGCTAGCAGTTCGTTATAGGTCACTTCTGGGACCCATCAGCTAGCGGAGCGCACATTTTAAGTCTGCATGATGCCACATAATATTCCAGCTTCTGGTGGAATGGTTTCTAATTTTCCGAAGATTATTAGAGCCGAAAAAAATCAAATTTACGCTATCCTTTAGGGACGCGACAATTTCTCGCTTTACCGGTATTAAAACCGTTCGTACCATAACAAAGAAATAAAAACGCAAAATTATTATTAAAATTCGTGGAATCGCTATTCTTACCTTCCCCGTACTTACCAAGAAATACAAATTAACACATATACCGAACTGATATATATATATATATATATATGTGACTTAATTAGTATAAGGTTCAATTTACTGTTCAAATTGAAACCACCCTGTTATGATGTCCTGATCACAAAAAAAAAAGTATTAGGTAAATACATAACTGGAACCATAATAAAAGAAAATGGGAAAAATTAGAAAAGAAAGATAATAATCTCGGTCGTTCGCCCCTATCGTTTTCTACTAATTGATCAAACGAATCATTCGTAATAGCAGTTTAACCATCACGAGCTTTTCGTACTGATAACATTTTACGTATTCATCAGCTCACACAAGTATACAGAAATGCTACCATGTATTTATAGAAACAAATATATAGAAACAGTAAAATACAGAGATATAGAAACAATAGTGGAGTTGGAAATGTATTGAAAATGTATTCTCATCTTTCTCTATTATCGGGTGTGTTTTTAATACAACATGAAAGACACCCTCAAAAGGTGTATATATAGTTTCTACTGCATGAAACTATTTCACAATACCATGCCATGTTGGACCATACGTGTCCTTTCTAACTTGAGCATGATTTACATATATATCGTATTAGATAAGAATTTCCTAGTGATCTTTATCTGTTGTAGTATACTATCTTGACCGGGTATACTTGTTTGACTTGATGATGGTCAGCCACATAATCAAAAGCCGATTATATATAACAAATACTTACAATGTGGTGGAGGGGATATGATACAATCAAAATTCAAATTCAAATTCAAATTCAAATTTAAATTCGAATTCGAATGGGGTGCAGCAATTGCGTAACGCTTATCTGTGCAACTAGCCAACTGTGGATGTTTCCTGTGACCGTGTCCCTTCACTGATCACCATCCAAGTGTCCACCCTCAATTGGTTCACACTTTAGATAATCCAAAAACTCTTTATGCGGAGCCGATTATTGTTGATACCCCATAAATTATATGCAGATATCTAATAACATGAGAGATACACCATGTGCACTGTGCACGTTTATCAACTCTACAACGTATTAAGTGCTAAAGCCCAACTTGCATGACTCGGACTGGTTCCTTCGTACATTTTTAGTCCTCATCCGTTGACTCCTCGGTCATCATCCGCCGACTCCTTATCCGCTGGCTTATCAGTCGTTATCCGCTGACCCTTTGTATTTATATTTATAAAATAATAATGTTTGGTGAATCACGTAACGAGTTATATTCTCATTTTTTGGTAGAGGCTAAATTTTTTTTTTCCTTTTCAGAATAATCTAAGCCCCATAAATCTAACGGTCCATTTTTTCTTTGTCCCCATTCACGCCTAATAAATTTCTTCTCATTACAATAAATAAGTAAAATTTCTAATTAAAACACCATTAATTATCCTATATAAAGAAAAAAATACATCATTAATTTTTCATTTATCTCTATCAAATGAGAGAAAAAAAATGAAGAAAAGAAAATAACTCTATTGTCCAAAAAATAAATAGAAATAATTCTAAAAAACTTTTTATCTATATTATGCGTCACCACAATCGTTGGAACATGAAAACTATATTTTATAATTTCCATATTGTTTTGTCTTTACTTTCACTAACCAATCCTTTTTTATTGTTAAAAATTTTAGGAGGTTATCTGATATAGTATACTAGGTTTGAACCCGTGGTGTAATGGCACGGTCTACATCTTATAGTTGGTTTCCATCAGGAACGGACCTTAATTTGGCCCACAATTTATTGTATATATATTAGGATTATTTTTATTTTTAGTCCACTATTTATATACATTTTAGTCCATAATTATCAGCCCATACAGGTTTGTATTAGTTGATTGAAATTTAACAAACCCACTAGCTTATATGTTTTAAATAGACTCAATCTAAATGAAAATTTTAAAGGTTTTTTTGTGCAAACTTATTCTTTTTATTTTGTTTTAACATTTATTTGTTTATCCATCTAGTATTCTATAAGTGAACTATAGTTGTCCACTAATTATGCAATTCATTTTCAAAAAAAAAATATGACCTCACTGCCTTACCGACCAATACTTTAATATAATATTATTTAGAAATAAGAAAAATAAATCAATTTCATTATGCCCATAAACCCTGGTATCGATGGGTTTGGCTGGGTTTGGTTTATTGTTAAAAATAGCTATTACATGGGCTTACTTTTTATACACTTCGAAGTACCATATCTTCTTCTTCTTCTTATTTAAATACTTTTTATACACTTCGAAGTACCATATCTTCTTCTTCTTCTTATTTAAATTATAGGAGTTTGTTTAAAATGGATAATCAATATTATATATTGTACATTACAATTTGTGACAATCAAAGCCCTAGTGCATATAGGGAACAACAAACTAGAGGAAAAAAGATTGAGAAGCACTACTGACAGACTATGTCTCTCCACACGCTCTTGATTTCTCTCTTCCGTTTGCTCCCCTAAAAAAAACAACAAGATGCAGCATGAGTTACAGTGAGAGAGGGAGAAGAGTCTCACTATGTCAGTGAGTTATAAGAGAGGGAGAGAGCGTAAAGGAAGTTTATAAACTGAAATGTATCTGTTTCTGGCCCAACACTAAAGATCAATCTTATCTGTTTTTACTCCAAGTAGAGAAACAACCAAAACATGTTTTGTGATATATTGTTTTGTTGAACTTTCATTCTCATTCTCCATCATTATCATCATCATCGTAATAACCATATTGCTTGATTATTAGAAAGAAACTGTAACCTATATATATTTGGAATTCATCAGAAAGAGAAGCAGGTTCAAAAGAATCAGTGCGTAGAGTTTTCTATCTCTACCTATACAGATTAATTGTGATCATCAGCTTTAATACTTTCAGTTCCTTCTAAGACATTGCCTAGCTAGTAGAGGGCACGTGCACTGCAATGTTATTTCAGATGAACATTTCATAGAAGTAAACAAATAGATAGCTAAATTAATTGTGATAATAAAACGAATATGGATGCCAAGCGTAGTTATCAGGCAGAACTGAAAATTTCATATAGCAGCTGGCACAATTCTTATTGATACTTAACCGTATAAAGAACCTACAATCGTAGCCAAAGGACATGGCAAGAATTTCACTCTTTCTAAAAGTGAAGACCGATCCTTTAAGTAACTGAGTAACTGCATAGGAATTGGCCAAAGAAGCTCATAAACAGCCTAATACCTGCAAGAGAAGTACACCGAACACATAAGTTCAAGAACTTGAAACTACATAAAATAAAAAACCCTCATTCACAAACTGCAGAAAATCTCTGTTTGTTATGGTTCATTAGGTGTTCCATTACCTGATTCGCATGATTTATACTCGGTTTAAATACTAAGATTAGTCTCAGGATTGAAATTCTTAACATCTATTAGAAGCACTTTAATCTGAAAAAATCAATATTTGTAAGGATTGTTATATCTTATAGCTAAAAGTTCATGGAAGGGAGACAGAACGTAAATGTGTCTCCATTAGACAGGAACATAAATCAAAACGAAACACTACATAAGAGGAATTGGAACATAAAAAGAATGGGAGCCACCTACCTAGATAATGTTTGCGTATATATTTTGCTGTAGTTCCTTTGTTATTTATCAAAAGAAGACCAAGTATCTGAACGAAATAGAAGATCAAAATGTTAAGTGTATTATAATTCCTTATTGTTTGTATCACATATCAAATTAGTCGATCATATAGGTAGTCATATATTTACCTGTGTGGCATGATGATGAAGTTGCATGGTGTGCAATGGAAGAAGCTCCATTTTGAAGAAACTATCTGAGACCCACTTCCGGCCATCCGGAAGAGTAACTGAAGTGAAACTATCTGAGACCCACTTGCGATCACAATTTTTTTCTGGAATTCCAGTTACGCATCTCTTCATCAGTGTTTTGTACACATAGGATTGCAGTTAACATAAAATTAAAATTAAAAAGGGGTTTATGGATTAACGCATCAATGACAATCCGTGAACTGCACAAGATGGAAGAGATGCATAACTGGAATTCCAGAAAAAAATTTATTAATCTTAGGTCTACTGCGGCCAGCAATCTAAATATGTGTCTCATAAATCTGCATAAAAAGGTTGGATGGAAATATTACCTTGCGCGATGGATCCCATTTGGCAGAAAGCAGCTGAGTTATTGTTTTTCGATTGTCAAGATCCAGGATATGTAGGGGTGCCTTGCCATTCTTATTCGCCACTGTAATATGGTGTGGTGGTCTAGCATAAGGACACCTGTATGTGGAACATCAATTGGAGAAAGGGGCTCAAATGCCAGTGACGGTAGACTGAATACAGGGAAGCATTTGTACAAACAAAACAAAACAGTAAAAATGTAATCAAAGACCTTTCTCGCATTGCAACGATCTCAGGTGCATCAATATTGGTGTAGACCTTGGTGGCATTTTGTCGAAGATAGGGTGATTATTCCTGAATATTTTTTTTTATTATTATTTAGATAGCTAGGGTAAAAAACACTGCGAAATATGTAATAAATCAAGTTTAATGTGCACTTTGGAACCTTGGTATTTATCCACAAAGTGGAGCAAACGACAACCAATACAGGGCCTGAAATTGAGTTGCAAACAACCGGTCGTTACCAACTTGATTAGCGACAGAACCCCATAGAACAATCTTTAGCATGGGCCCCCTGACCCGGAAAAGAAGAGGTTTATAACATAAAATAAGCAAGTTTAAGGACAGCAAAATGGAACAACAAAATTGGACGTAGCAGAAGAAATGCTAATGTTAAATTGTGCAAATAAGAGAAATGCTAATTTTAAGGTGATGGTAAGAGCATTGGATATATTTGAATCCACAACTTGGAAGTGATCCTCCATAAAAAATAAACTGATTTATACATATTTGGCATATCATACAACTGCAAACACATAACAGCTTTAGATGATCCTAGCTCAAGTAGAAAAAAAAAAGTCTTGCAGCTGAACAGAGAAGAGCTAAAAAACTTTAGGAAGCCAATGAACACAGAGAAGGTTGAAGCAAGAGCATTGGATATATTTGATTCCCTAAAACACATACACTTGGTTTGTCAAAAATGGAAGCAGAAAAATATCAAAGAATCCTAGCCTAAAGTGAGCGCAACTTGTTGAGCTTAAATGCTTAATCCGACTAAATCATGGCTACTCATGATAGGCAGAAATGTTTAAATATGTGGCATGTGTTCCATAAGCAACCCAGTTAGAATACATAATCAAAATGTCAATTACTATCTAAAACATAAAAGAAAAGTATGAAATAGCAAGGATAATATTGTATTCAACCTGTAGTCATGATGGTCGAAATATACCCTACAAAGCCATATATCTCTGAAGGATTTGTATCTATACTAAGCTATTTGTTGGAAATGTCGGGATTTATATAGGTATGATAGTGCAATTGTTTGTTAGTAATGAATTGATTTTCTGAGTTTTTGCCTCTAAAGCATCATCTAAGGCATAGATAACCTGACTCCAACCTCATGGTGACAATTTAACATTAGAAATTAAGATGGGGTTATAGGTTCTGAATTCCTCCACAGCTCATTCATCTAATGGTGTAGAATGGGGTTATAGGTTCTGTAATATTCTAAGAAATAAACATATAAAATTCAGAAGCATAGAAAGTAAAAGTGCAACAGTTAGTCGTACCCTTCGATCATGTTCTTCAGCAAAATACTCCATGTTCAGGTCACCATGTACATGATTCTCTTTGCCGTCTATTATTCCATTCCCCAACTTTCTAGTACATCCATTTACCTACAACAAAATTTACCCAGAGAAAAAAAGTATTGATATGAATATCGTAAGTTTCAAAATCGGAAACATACTTTTGTTTGTGAATCAGATGAAGTTCCATTATGAGCCTATACATACACTGATATATATAAAGCTATATCAATCAACGCAGCATGCACCAAAAGCATATTCAAACTTCTACACAATCCCAATTTGAGTCAAATCTTGGGGAAAATAGCTTAATTGATTTAGGTTAGAGTACTAAAACAATTGCAGACGTATAGAAACAAAAAACAATTGTAGACGTATAGTCATAATTTAGAACAAAAAAAAATCATAAATTGATTTAAGTTAGAGTACTAAAACTCTTAATAACATTAAGATTTAAGTTGTGTAATATGTCTACCTACCTCGAACTGCATCACACTTGGTTTACTATTTTGTATTCGTTCTTTCGATTGTTCTTCCTCTGTTTCTCTAATTTATTGTGCCTCTCTTTCACGACGCACTTGTTGTATAATTTTTTCGTCCCTGCTGATTCATAAAAGGTAGAAGATTATTCATGCTACCTGTACGAATTATCATCTCTAACATAACTTAGAGTTATACAATCAAATACAGAAGGACTTGCTCTAGTTCGCAAGAGCCATACCTGGATGAGTTCTCAAAGTCTTCTTGTTTTAACATGTTAAGCTATTGCTTTTAGATTAGGTACACCTTGAATGGCTTCCTTTTCTCTTTCTGCCATTTATCACTTGCCTTAACCAAAATAAAATAAAAATAAAATTGAATTTGAATTGATTTATGATATACTCCCTCCGTTTCAGGAAAAGAGTTACTTTCTCTTTAAATTTTTGTTCCAACAAAAGAGTTACTTTCATTTTCAGCATAACAAACTTTCAAAACTACCCTTATTATTTTAAAAAATGTTATTATCCTCATTATAAAGATATATGTAGTATTAAACTTTTTGTTAGGGTAAATCTGAAAATAAATTATAAAAGTTATTCTCTCTCATCTTGCCTTGACAATTGTGCAAATAGGAAAAGTAACTCTTTTCCTGAAACGGAGGGAGTATTTGCTAGTGATAAAACTGATGAACTCATAAACACATTCCTGAACAGTTTCTTTAGAATTCTAATTGATTTTACCGTTAGCTACAAAAAGCTTTCTTTGCGATCAGACTGAGATTCACAATCGGCAAGTACCTGTCTTATTCTCCAACATTTAATGGACTTTGTTTTCCTCCACTTTCATGACTTCCTCCGCCTCCACCTCCTGAATTTGTCGGAACTTCTGCCATGCTTTTTTATACCCTAATATAATCACAAATAAAACATTACAGAAAAAAATAAAATAAATCATTGTTGTGATTGCTAACACTCTTGAGACAGGTACATTTAGAACCACAAATTTCAGTAAGATAATTGAGGACAAAACCTTGCTTGCCAAAGGTTTTTACAGTGGGGGGTTGTCCCTGGTCCAACTGTACGTATTCTAAGAAAATGAGAAGTCATACACATGGACCAAAAAGTTACAGACTATATTGTTTGTACTCCCATGCCAAGCTATTCAAGATCTTGGAACAATAGAGTATCCATCCCTGTAAAAGGATAGTACTGTGTTTAAGGATTCAACTAAAAATCTAACTAAAATCTAACTAAAATCCTCAGACTATATTGTTTGTACTCTCATGCCAAGCTATTCAAGATCTTGGAACAATAGAGTATCCATCCCTGTAAAAGGATAGTACTGTGTTTAAGGATTCAACTAAAAATCTAACTAAAATCCTCATGGAGTGTAGTGTATTCAATAATGTCAGCCCTAACAAACTGACTATTGTATTTACACTTGCAAGAGCAATTATAGGGCTCTAATACTATAGTACATATAATTGTTCAGAATTTCATAAATCAAATAAGAACTCAAGCAAAAAAAAGCACCGACTTACGTGTGATCAGATGGATTGTGCATAACTTTGTAAACAATAGTAGCAACAACATCCCTCTTTAACTATCCAAATAAAATAATAGTTATCAATGAGATTTCATAGATGGGTGAGAGCAAACAGATCCTATAAGAACAACAAATTCATCCATGAGAAACTTCTTAACCATCAGAGAACAAAATCCATGAATGAAAATGAGCTACAAATTTACCTGTGTTGCTGTCTTTAACCTAGTATAGTGTATCTGAGTTGTATCAGCATCCAAATTCTCAGGGAAATTGCAAAGTCAAACTGCCCACGCTTTGGAATCTCGAAATACCTAATGGAATTTAGATGAGTGAACATTAGAACCATGGATTACCATGGCATGATAAAATTAAGCTGATAATCAATATAACTTCACATATCTGGTATCTCCAATTCTCTAGTCACAAATCATGATTTAGCGCAAGTTAAGAGCACCTGACTGAATTCCTGTCAAAACACTCTTGCGGAACATGAACATAATAGCCGATCAAAAGAAGAAAAAAAGTATCCAAATTGACTTTTGATGTAAAATTTCTCAGGTATTCTACAATTTCAAGAAATTACCATAGAGTCAGAGGTAATATAATCTGACGTACAACATGAAAAAAATCAACAATTGTAGAGAATAATTCTTTGTGACAGACAGGAATGAGCTGTTCAGGAAAGGTGTTAGCAGGATATGGGTCGTCATCAAGATGAGCGCAAAGATTACAATTTAAAGGCATTCATTTCTTCTTTACTTCCACCATATTTTTTGCATTATTCAGTGTTCTTATAAAGCGAGCAATATTCAGATTCGTCAACCTACCTGCAATACAGTTTGTACCTTTCATCCTGGAATTAGACGCAAACATGTAAATGTAATAGGGTTTGCCTTACTTGTAAATGAAATATTTCCAGATCTTGTTGAACCGTAAGGGAGTCTCAACTCACCTGAGATCATACTCATTTAAACGCATGATTAATCCAAGAACATCATTGGTCCAAAAGAAACCATGAGTGTCATTTATGATGCATAGGTTGGCATTGGAAGGTTCAAAACTTTTATACATACAGGTAACTGCTCATTTTGATTTCAGGTACATATTTCTCCAATACACACCCAAACTTGACTTTTCGTCAACTTAGTCATAAGCATAAAACAACTTTTGAGTAACTTGTTTTTCCATCGCAAACATTACTATTCTTTCCCACATTGCTGAGCATCATTGTGGTTAGGCATTCTAATCAGTCACTACCTATCTAATAAGATACAAACTCAAAGCATACTTCCTAACATTTAGATCAACTACCATGAAACTATCTATTCTAGCACAACCAACAATGTGCATAATCGAACCACATTCCAAAACACGCTATAAACTAAAACTTCCTCAATAAAATTCCATCCCAAATATATTCTATCCAGTGATTCAATTAGTCAATTCCATTCCAAAATTGTTCTCTCTTTCTTCATATTTTATCATTTTCTGATCACTTCCAAAACATGATATATCAAATTATACAAAAATTAATCCTAAATCAAGAAAACCAATAATGAAATGAGGGGAGCTTACTTTAATGGATTGCTGGGAATGGGTAAACCACACGAAGAAGGTGGTGGAAGAAGTCATTTCAAGAACAGCACGATCATGAGCCACAACCGGTGCATATTGTCTCCGACCACCACCAACACTTTGATGAGATACCGGTATATGATGTGATTATCATCAGATTGATTTTCAATCTCTTCATTCTCCATCAGATCTAATCAACTCAAATCACGAAATGATTATTGATTCTACAGAGAGATTCATATCTGGTGGAGGAGAGAAATGAATGTGGCGAGAAAGAAAGAAGAAGAGGGAGGAAAAAGGTTGGAAAAAATTTTGGATGAAATTTCAATTTAACGATAATTGAAAACAGAAGTATGATAATTGTTAAAAATATCAACCAAAAGTATTTAGGGTGCTCAGAATTAGCATGGTTGGCAATCATCATAGAGAACTAAAAATTTCGTCATAGTGAATCAAGATAACAGAAACTCTAAACTTATTTTGAAAAATCTGAAGAAAAATGGAAAGATAATTTGATTCTCTTTTTTAAGGTGGCTTTTTTTAATATAAACCCTAGAACACAAAGAATCTGGATACGCAGGAAAGAAAAAAAGTAAGGCAAACCCTATTACCTGTAAAGCAAGATGAAGGACATCAGCCACCAAATTGGTTTATCTAATACTTGCCACAAATTGGTTGTAATAACATAATTTCTTTTTTCCAACTCTTCCATCACGATATATTGCCGAGATAAGTAATGGTTACATTATCTACCAATGAGGTAGAATTGAGGTATGCGATGTCTAGGGTTTTATAACAAAGCTTACTGATGATGACGAAAATTCTCTAGACATCGGACATTAATCTCTTCCCCAACATATATTCAGGCAGATTTATGCCGAGAGAATATGATTGCAAATTCTCTCTGTTTTTTTTTCTGTTTTGTTAGCAGCAAATACTGACTGAGATGAAACGGAGAAGAAAGGAGGCGAAGGGATGGGGCTCGTAGTTAATGCGGAAGGGAGAAACGCACGAAGGGAGTTACGCATGAAGGGGGAATCCGATGGACTAAGATTCACAGCCGTCCGATGAAAAAAAACCATAAGGGAAAATGAGATGAGAATGGGGTAAATCCTGACCGCCATTATCAAAAGATGAATGTATCCTGACCGCTGAGTCTAATAAATTAGACTTGTGTTACGTAAGTTTAGATTTCAACCAAAACTTCTATAAACTCAATAATCTCTTTTATGTTTAGAGTTTATAATACTTATTATCTCAATCACATATAAAATATATGATCCAATTTTTTATTATTATTTACTAATTGACAAGTCAACGTAACTATGAAAAATTAATTCGAATTGGGAGTTATAAGTTTCAAAACATATTATTTCTCACTATTAAAATAAAAAAGTCAATATCGAATTCTAAGGAATATCAATACATTAGATCATAAAAGTTGGATGCAACAACTTAGGACAATGTAAATATAATGGATATAGGTCGGCGTATGATTAACCCGAAAAGGGAGTTATACGATTCGAAGATTTAATTTAAGCAATTATTATATTCCCTTCGTCCCTCGTATATAGGTAGAGAAGGTGAATCTCTTAAATTAAGAAAGTATATAGTTTTTAAAAATTCTATGTTTTTTCCTGTTATTACCCTTTATCTTATTCTCAATACAATTTCCCATACATCATAAATAAAGATATATATAGTAAAAGGTATCTTGGAATTAGAATCCCACCTATTTGGTGGGTAAGAAAAATCTATCATTCTGCCTTTATAATAGGGACGGAGGGAGCAATTAAAAAGTCAACATCGAATTCTACATAATATCAATATATTTATTGGTGCTAAGAAAATGTTCACTTTACTACTAATGATTAACACGAATTGGAAATTATACGTTTCAAACATATTATTTTAACCGTTATTAAAATTAAAAAGTGAACATCGGATTCTACAAAATTTTAATATATTAATTGGTGGTCAAAAAACGTTTCATACACCAATTTAAAACAATGCGACATAACATGTACTATTACGACACAGATCATTCCCTAATTTATATATAAAGAACTAAGTCCATAAGTGCTAGTGGCGGTCGATTAGCTTATTTAGCACCAGGTGCTTATTTAGCTTATTTAGCACTAGGTGCCACTCCCAATTAGCACACCACGGCATGAAATAGTTGAGCCTCGAGTGCTACACATTAGGACTAGGTCCACACTGCCACTTTAAGGATTAGCATAACAGGAACCTGGATGCTTAACTTAGCCCAAGCCCAATAATATATGTAGCGTCAAAAATGAGCTCACACATTGTTAGTAGGCTGTACATGGTATAATTTGGTACGTTTTTGGTTTCACCAAAGATAACGGTTTTTAAGTTTTTGAAATTATACCAAACCATTTCATAAACGGTTTGGTATGAAACCGAACCAAGATTGTTCGGTGTAAAACCATAGGTTTTTCAAAAATAAAAATAGTATTTAATATTTAGTACACATGAGTCACAATAACCGTCTATAATTCATGTCTCGTACACGGTTAGAAAAATATGTCATAGTGTACACTTCTTGATGAGTATCTACATAACATCTCAATAATGCTATCATTTGTAAATAAACAATTAAAGGGTGACCTGTTTCTGTTTATAGAGTGTGGAGTGGGGTTGATTTTGATTGACTACATTCAGTATTATCTTGTTCGATTATAGGCTTCCACGGTATAACTAATTATAAAATGAAAAGATTAAAATAATTAGTGAAGAGAAGGGAGTGGAATTAATTATGTTATTAGGCCATATTCTAATGGTCATAAATGAAAAAATTTAATGACTAATATTAACGGTTTTTCTGTTCGGTTATGTGCTAAACCATAACCATACCAAGATCAATAAATTGGTTGAATAACCCTTAAATTCTTATTTATGGGTATATAAGACAAGCAAAATTAGATACTCTTCTAAGAGCATCTCCAATCGTCGATCAAATTGACGATCAAAAATTAAATTTGATCTTTGATCGCTTAATTTCTCTCACAGCCGTGCGATCAGATTTAGTATTTAATCGACGAAAATCACTGTTCAGGATTAAAAGTAATCGCTGATCGACGACTAAAACTTATAGTCGAGCGAAGCACTAGAGGTTCGCATGTGTACAAACGATGTCCCAGGATTTCGCTTAAAAACACGGGCGGGGAACTAGAATTTCGCCAGAGCAAGCGGGCTACCAATGCTTCGCTTCATGAGACGATATCCCAGAAACTCGCTTACACATAAGCGAAGTGGTAAGATTTCGCCCATTATCATGGATTTAGACAAGCGAAATGTTGGGATCTCGCTTGGGGT
>JAJJMC010018473.1:2168336-2222908 GCA_023531435.1 Papaver californicum | reverse complement strand
TTAATAGAAACTAAGGTGCAATTTAGACACTAAAATGTGTCTATCAATTAGTCATCGAAGCAGAGAACATAAGAATACAGGTTAAACTAGGATGATGAATGAAAACTAAAGGATGCAAAAGGAACACAAACTAAATAGAGAAACATAGTTTAGATTTTTATTTTATTCTTTTTTTTAAAAGAACCTGAAAAAGTCCTAACTCATTCCAGCGAGAGAGAGGCAAGGAGAAGAACAGAAAGGTAAGCATAACACAAAATACACCAATGAGGATCAGACAGATTGGTATAAAAAGGAAAACCAACTATACAACCTTATATAAGACAGAAAGGTACGAGGTCGTAAGAATAAAACATATATGGACTGACTTAAATTGACAATACTACATTTTGGGAGAAGAGATATAGATTTTAAAATTTACTTCTGAAAAATCTTAACAAAAGACTACTTTTGACTTAGCTCAGCAGAAATGATATTTGTACTAAAGCTAAATCAGAGTTTGGGAAAAATACCAAACTTACTATTGACTATTGTCTTTTAACTTTTAATGAATTACCAACAACCGACCAGAGATTTACTGTAGCACCAGTGCATATAATATTTGAAATGACGGGAGAATGAGAGGAAAAGACTAGAAGGAAGACAATTAACTAACCAAGGGATATATTCGAGGCGAATAATAGGGTAGATAGAGAGTTATTACGAAGGAAAAGCACAAGGGAAAGGCTTAAATTTAATAAACTAAACAGATTAATCTTCTTCCGAGAGGAAAAACTAGAGAATGACACAACACAAAAATGGCCTACAATTATCAACAAGTTCCGGTGAATGCAGCAATAACATCAACAAAAATTGTACGTTGCCGAGAAGGACAGCTACACAGAATTCATTAATACAGGTGTTACGATTGTGGCATGGAGGCCTTTCTTCATCTGAAACAAGGTAATATATTGGCATTTTACAATCTTATCCCTGAGCAAAAGGCATAACTAGGACGTCCCACCATGGAAAGGATCAAGGTGAAATTAGAGAAACCAGAACCAAACAAGATTCCAATCCTAAGGGAAGAATTTCCACCAGGCTTTGACTATCCATATGTAGAGATAAAAGTTGTTCATCATGCACAAAGAAGGGCTTCCCATGGATGACTAAATGTAAATCATAAAGAAGATACTGATTTTGAATAGTTTTTTATGGAAAAATTCTGTACTATTAAATCTAGTGCCAATGCATGTGTGAGAACCTATCATCTCGATTGTAATTATGAATAAGAGACCTTTTCATGACTCATAAAGACAAGGGTTTCATAAAAACAAAATGGATAAAGCAAGATAATTGTAAAATTTCAGATCCAGGAGGTATGGGGTACTTAGATCTTTTGTAAAATTTCCAATCAATGGTACTTCGAGAAAGTACTCTTCTCATAAGAAGTATGAAGTATCGATCCTTGAAGAAGTATTCTTTGCATAAGAAGTATGAAGTATAAATAATATGAAGTATCGATCCTTGAATAAGTATTCTTTGCATAAGAAGTATGAAGTATAAGCAATATGAAGTATCGATCCTTGAAGAAGTATTCTTTGCATAAGAAGTATGAAGTATAACTAATGTGAAGTATCGATCCTTGAAGAAGTATTCTTCGCATAAGAAGTATGAAGTATAAGCAACATGAAGTATCGATCCTTGAAGAAGTACTCTGATAATGGCTCATTTTTTCCCACCCTTTTTCTAAAAAGTTGTGACTATGCCACATGATATTGAACTTGTGTTGTAAAAATTGAAGCTTGCGGGATTTGAACTGCGAAAATTGAGTTGCAGAACTAAAGCTTGCGGAGAAGGAATTGGGTTGCAAAAATGAAACTTCGGGAGTTGCGGGATTTAAGCTACAGGGCTGAAGCTTGTGGAGCGTGAAATAAACTTCGGATTGAAGATGCTGAAATGGAGCTTGCTGAGCGGGAATTGACTTGCGGAATTTAAGCAACAGAACTGAGGCTTGCGGAGTGTGAATGGATCTGCAGAATTTAAGCTACAGAAGACTGTGTATCAGTTATCAACGGCATTTTGATTTGTTGTGCGGGAGATTTTAGCTGCGTACACTTCTCCGCTCTGATGATATAACTCACTGATCGCAAATGTTACTTGATATGATAGTTTTGTTGTATACCGGATGGGAGTTAAATCTTTTATTTTCGTCATTAACCAAGTATTAAAACCTTCTAAATTGCTATCTCATCAATCAATTCTTCTAAAACCTTGGAAGTATTGATTATGATCCTGAGATTGATCATTACTATCAATTTTAATCATTCAAAACTTGATTTCACCACCAATCCATTCAATTCATTCAGTATTCATCTATAATTTCAACTCTTGAACTCCAATATCGAAAACCTAATTTCATCTCAGCATTGGGGAAGAACATTGAAACCCTAATTTTCTAATTCGAGCAAACTTCAACCTTATTTTCTAATTCTCATCAAACCCTTTTGTTCTCTATTCATCACTAGCTTAATACTCGATTCAATTCCATATAACTCAAAATCAGTTGAAATTCTAATTTTTGATTTCAATCCCCGAAACCCTAGCTCTTTGATTTCTTCTAAAATTAACCACTACTTCTCTTACTCAATCAACATCAATAACGTCTTCAACAACAATCCTTGATCTTTTCCCATTTCTCTCGACTCAAGTCTCACTTTAACCTTTTAATTTTTCTTCGCAGGTGAAGAACACGGAAGGAGAGGAATAGGAGTAGAAGAAGAAAATGAAGAAATAAGGAAAAGAAAAGAGAAAATTTACTCTTTTCGAGAAAAAGAAGGTTCATGATAAGATAATGAACCTGATCCATTCAATTTTAGGTAGGATAAATCCTTTAAACTTTTTCCCTGTTTCTAGCGTCAAATTGTGATTACCATTTTTCTTATTTGCCACAACCAATGATTCAGATGTGATGAAAAACAATTATGATGAATCAAAATATAGCAAATAAAACAAGAGATTGACACCATTATATAACGTGGATAGGCATTGATGCCTACTTCCACGGGTAATGAAGGTTTGGGTGTTTTTATTGATCATTGAGTGTTACAGAAGGATGAAGTTTTATAGGCTGAAAGTCCAATTCTATCAGATGAGAAGAAAAAGTCTTCCCTTTCTAATACCTTTGTTTTGTTTATAAAGAGGTGATAGAAATGGCATATACAAAAAATCCCCTTTGCCCTTATCTTCAAAGCATTGATAAGTTATATGTTTCAACATCAAATTTTGCCACGTGTTGATAGAGGTCTGCCACAAGTCGATAGAGGTCTGCCACGTATCGATAGTGATCTGCCATGTTTCAGTGTTGATCTTCTCCTTGAACGACCTTAGTCTAACCTTGGTGCGGGACAGGCTTGATGCCAGACATGCTTGGTGAACATGCTGGTGCGAGACAAGTTGGTGCGGGACATGCTTGGTGAACATGCTGGTGCAGAACAAATTAATGCGGACAAGTTGGCGCGGGACAAGTTGGGGAGCACAAGTTAGTGCGGGACGAGTTGGTGAGGGACAAGCTGGTGCAGACAAGTTGTGATTGTGGACTTGAGTTATGGTTTGTGTTGCGGTCCAACCAACAATAAATGGTGATATTTTTGTATCTTAGAGTTGCTTCTGTGCATGCCGATGCAGAGTCGTATCCTGCTTCGGCTCTTAATCGCTTTCCATGTGTTGAGGCTGATTTATTGTACTCACTATTTCCCCCCTTTTCTTAAGGTTTGTTTGAAGAACAATCCTTAAGAAAACATCTTCATGTCTTGCTCGTACCGTACTTTGGTGGTTGATGTTGCCGATGTTTTACATTGCGTCTTGGTTAGGTTTGATGCGGCTATCTTCTCATTGGTACTTCTTGGAAATGGTCTGGAACATCTTGTTCCTAGATCATGTGATGCCCCAATGGTTTCTTTTTGTCCAACCTTGTCATGATAAGAGATTAGGCCTGAAAAATCCACTCAAGTACGAAGTTTTGCTGCCAATACTTATAGACAAGCACGTGTTAGTGTAAAGATATCATCCCATATATTATGACCAAAAATGATAAATTGATTAATAGAATGTCATTCATTCAATCTTTATGTAAATATGTACTATTGAATCTAGTGTATAAGTATAAGTCAATCAGGGATTCAATTTGAAGGTGATAATCGAGATGGGTCCTGTGTCAGGTGTCATTAGACGCAGATTTGTATTTACGTGCCAATGCATGTGTGAGAACCTATCATCTCGATTGTAATTATGAATAAAAGACCTTTTCATGACTCATAAAGACAAGGGTTTCATAAAAACAAAATGGATAAAACAAGATAATTGTAAAATTTCATATCCAGGAGGTATGGGGTACTTAGATCTTTTGTAAAATTTCCAATCAATGGTACTTCGAGAAAGTACTTTTCTCATAAGAAGTACGAAATATCGATCCTTGAAGAAGTATTCTTTGCGTAAGAAGTATGAAGTATAACTAATATGAAGTATCGACCCTTGAAGAAGTATTCTTTGCATAAGAAGTATGAAGTATAAGCAATATGAAGTATCGATCCTTGAAGAAGTATTCTTTGCATAAGAAGTATGAAGTATAACTAATGTGAAGTATCGATCCTTGAAGAAGTATTCTTCGCATAAGAAGTATGAACTATAAGCAATATGAAGTATCGATCCTTGAAAAAGTACTCTGATAATGGAAAATCATTCAAAAGGAATGTATTGGTTATTTTGTCAGCCTAAATTAAAGTCCAGGAAGATTATTTTAAGTTGATTAGAGTCGCCTTGTAACCCAAGGAAAAGTTCCCAAAAAGGCAGGATTACCTAAGCTCCTTAGAGGTTATCCTGTTTCTATTCGACTTAATCTAATTCGGATCGTTCTGAGAGATTCGCTAAAACTGTAACTAGTTTCCTTTTGAAAGAATAGAAGCTGGTCTAGAAACAATCTAAATGGAGCCATTATGCTTTTTGTTTGCTAGATTTAGTAGGTTTGATTTGGTTGTGTCGGCCTTGTTTGTGTATGTTTAGAACCCCTTCATGTTATGATTTATTTTCTTATATTTTTTTAAACTTATTAAGAAATTTTTGTTAGAAAATGTCGAACAGGTATTATGAGGACCAATACAATGAATATCCGACTGAATTTAAAAATAGACATTATCCGTACTACCAACATGGTGTGGATAGTAATCGGGATCATCACAAACCTTTTGGAGGTTATTGCCCATACCAAGGTGATCCTAATTACTATTCATACACCCGTCTTATGAACATGAAAATGAGTAAAATTCGAGTTCTTTGTCTTGGAGGGATGCCCTAAAGCAGTTGCAATCTAGTACTCATCATGAACTTATTATGCCTCTAGAAGAACCACTCAATGAGATATCTGAGATAACAAATAGGTTTGAATTAAGTGCGAGAGGAACAATTAGTAGTCCAACTCTTTCTCTAGAAGAATCCCTCAAGGAGATGACTGAGAATACAAAAAGGTTCGGATTAAGATGGGGGGAACAAATAGTATCCTAAACCTTTCTCTAGACGAATCCCTCAAGCAGTTGACTGAGAATACCAATAGATTCGTATTAAGTGTGAAAGTTCTGCAAAGAATAATATTGCTCAAAATGATCTTAATTTCCAATATAGTGATACCCTTGATAATTATTCACCTAGTCAAGAGGACGATGATGGAATTGGTAACACTACTTATTCAGACGAGGTTCAAACATCTTCATTTTATTATTATGATGAGGATAGTATTGGTGAAGAACTTGAAATATACAGGCAAAGTGATCAAGAAATTGTCACTCCAATTGTGCTTCATGATGATAGTGTTATTTTTGTTTCTAATCCAAATAATTTTAACGATTATTCACATATTCAAAAGGAAGAGGAATTGACTAGAGATGCCACTATTTTAGACGGTGTAGAATTTTCTTGTTTTGAAGCCGATAATGGTTTAGAGGAACGAGTTTGTCCTGAGACTAATAATTTAGAGTCTAACAATTCGAAGACAATAGTCTCTGAAGAAGATGATAGACTCCTAGAGAATTTTAATGTGATAGGGGATGATTTGATTCAGGTTGATAGAATAGTTTCCCCAAATTATTTTGTTGTCCTAGACACCCAACCTTTTCAGGTCCCAGAGGCTCAAATTCTAGTGATCTTAGGTCGTCCCTTTTTAACTACATATAATGTCGTCATCAATTATGGAAATGGAATAATTAATTTTTCCTTTGGTAATATGACTATTGGACTGAATCTATTTAGTATGAGTAGACAACCTTCTTGTGAGATCTATGGTTTAGAAGAAGAGAACGTAAGTAGTACTTCAGTTCAGAAATCTTTACCAAACACTTTGCTAGAAGATCCATTAGAGAAATTCCTAGCCCACTTTGGGTTTGATGTTGACGAAGAGAGTATTATTAATGAGGTGAATAAATTATTAGATTCTGCACCTTTGATGGACACTTATAATATATGGAAAGCTAAGTTTGAACTTCTACAAGTTTATAAATCTACCTTATTTCCTTCTATAGATGAAGCTGAGTGTAGTTCTGACCTTAAGGACCCTAGAATCCAACCAACAGTGTCTAGTCCATCTGAGAGTAATGTTCCACCCTAAGTTTGGGGGTACCGATGATTCTTGTGATTTTCAAGTATCCCTGCTTAAATTCCCTCACTTGGGACTTGACATATGCACCTCTACCATTTTTCAAGATCATCTTCAAGCTAGATTCCCTAAGCCTGTTGATGTCTAGAAAGAAGTTCAGTTGTTAGAGACCCATCCTCTGGTTGATGTGGTCTACCCAGGAAATAATACCAAGATTGACTTTGTTTTCCTACCAAAATATTTTCTTCCATATGTGGGAATGTTTGAATTTCAAATGTGTTAAGTATCAAGTTTTGAGACCAAGCCTAATTACTTTAGGAGATTAGAATTGACACATTTGCTTAAGAATGACCACCATTTTTGTAGTAGTCAACTGTGTGGGTCAAATCTGATTGAAATTGAGGATCCTCAATTATTCAGGTTATTATTATGTGCCTTCAATTTATTATTTGAGTTTTTCCAAACTCTAGAACCTGATCCACTGGATCCTTCCTATGAGGAAAGTCAGCCTAAAAAGATTTTTCTAGACCCTTTCATAGAGCCGGAACCTGAACCTCAATTAAATGTAGTTGTCTTAAACAAGACACTAGATAGGGATAAGGGTGTACTTTGTTTATACACTTTCTGGGTACGTTGCAGTGTTCTTCTATTTTGGATAACATTATTTTATTCAGATGACCCACAGTTGTTCCGAATACTGCTATATGATTTAGTGAGGTGACTAATTCTTTCTTAGTATGGCTGAAGACTTTAAACTTAGCACTTCTTGGGAGGTAACCCATGCTCATGCGATACGGTAATATCTTTCCTTAACTCCTTTCCTTCCATTGGTAGCAGTTTCTCCTTGTTCATATATTTAATAATTCATCTTAGAACATTGAGGACAATGTTATATTTAAGTTTGGGGGTAAGGGAGAAACTTTTAGTGAAATATGAAACTCCAAAGTCTAGAAACTTGTAGACAATTCAGGATGACACTAACCATTCTAGGTAGATGGAAACTTAGCTCTTTTTCTATAGAAATCGGTATGCCCATCTAAATGGTCTATTCATAAAATGATGCCTAGCTCAGGTGTTAGGAATAACATGATAGTTGTCACCATATCTCAGAGTCTGTCTCGACCATATCACCTTCTGTTTTTATTTTTGCAATTTTGTGTTTCTCAAAGTGATTTGGTGGGGCACCAATATCGAATTGTTATCGTTGTTAGGATGAAGTTGAGTGTTTCAGATCAAGCCCATTATTGTATTATTTAGAGCATTATATATTAAAAAATTATATATTGATAGCAATTAGTGTGTGATCCATGGGAACTATCAGATCTCCATGTCTCCGTCGCCTAAGCAAGCGTGGAATGCAGGATCCATGAGAACTATCATGTAATCTGCAAAAAAGGACCATGCGCTTAGATTCAAAAGATCTAATCATGTTTTTAGTATAAAGATAATTGTTTTATTTTTAATAAATCGACCGCTTGGGCCCTTGTATATACCAGCTGAGTCGATATTAGTATAAGGATTAAGACCAGTGGGAGCGTATCTCAATCCATTAGGGTTCATCCTGGCAGTGACCTTTAGACAGATATGGGAAACACCGTTCACCTTAGTCAACATGTGCACCATTCATTTTTTCTACATCCATCTTCTAAATCTTTTCATGTGATTGTACTTTGATAAATTCTGAGTATCGTGGTTGAACGACTATCTAAGTAGAGTTTTGAATTCTTGTATGAATTTTAGTACGCTGAGTGAAAACTCGTGTACAGTAATTGGACTCATATAGGGTAATGATTCTTATAGGCGAAGAATTCAGTATGCCAACTAAATAGCTTGTTTAGTGTTTTATCATCAATCGTTCACATGTAACTAAAATTTGGAGTAAAAGGTTTTGTGGGTACACCTCTTGCAAACCCTCACGAGACTAAAACTCGTCTGATAGGGACACCTATGGGTTTAAAGGCTTATTGCACACGCTAAGTAAAATCCCAATGCCTGCGAAAGTGAGTTAGGATTTATATTTTATTAGATTTGCTCGAGGACTAGCAAACAATAAGTTTGGGGGTATTGATAGACACATTTATGTGTCTTATTTAGTCTCGTACTTGTATTAATAGTCCTCATATTTTTTACTAATAATATGATTTTATGTGCTTTTAGGGTTTTTGGAAGAATAAACTTTTGTGGAGAAAATTGGCTTAAAAAGTGCTCAAAACACCCCCATCAAAAGTGTTAAAGGCACCCGCTATGAATTGATAAAGGCACCCACTCATTTGTTACAGGCACCCACTTGCTTCCGTTTGAAATAATATTTTGGCGGGAAAACTATTGAATTTGCGTGAATATTTTATACATGAATTAAAGAGGTTTTGAAGGATGATTATACTCTTACCTAAAGACTAAGAGTTGTACATGGCTTAAAATCTCATTTGAAGTTAAATCAGGAAAGGAATGTTAAAAGGAAATATTCTCTCGGGTTGTATTTGGAAACATGGAGAAAATCAAATCTCGGTAACTTTGGGATTTTATCCAAATCTCACATGATTTTTATGTCATTCTCGTTCAATATCTTTTAGTACATCGAATGCAGTAAAGAAAAGAGGCAACAAAATATCAGAATCAACGAGAGTTTATGTTTCCCTCTCTGCCAAGAAGATTTTGTTTAAAGGAGAAGATTCAGAAGAGTTATTGAAGAGATATGGTGTTGTAGTCCATAAAGCGGTTGAATAAAAGAGATTTGAGGGGGGGTCTGGAGAGTCCATAATCGCAAATCAAGAATTCCAGAAAATCTACTCGTGATCATGATGAAAAAGATGAAGAAAACGTTTCCATATGGTTGAAGATTCCATGGCGAAAAGTTTGAAGATTCTGTTGCTAAAGCTTTTAACTTTGCAACGGATATCTTCATTTGCCACATTTATCTTCAGGAAACAGTTATCCCTCTATAACAGTGAGTCTGTAACGTTTATAAACGTTACAAACTCACTGTTTTCACTCTGTTCACTCTTTTTCATTATTTTTAAACACTTTGAGCTATGTATCAAACTTTTGAGGGTGTTTTGAGCAAGATGAGCTAAATCCCATATGCTGAGGTGATGAAGGAAGCCATTGTTTCAATAAAAGTGGTATATTTCTATTTTAATTAGTTTTTGCAATTTCTTTTATGATTAATTTCCTTGGTTAAAAATTGATTTAATGATTTTTGTTAAGCAATTGTGATTTCGTTAGATGGTACATGCTTTGGCCTAGGTTTTAGATGTTCCATGCTTTTTTTTATACAATTGTTATTTTGAAAATCTACTTTTGCAACATATTAGAAACAAATTAAATGTAAGAATTGCATAATTATAATTATTGAATTGAATCACTTTAATTGGTTAATGGTGAAATTTATAACCTCAGTATTTGTTAATATTATTTTTATATTTAGTGTATATTTTTAGTTTAAAATTAATTTATTAAATCTACATTCAATCTTCACAAGTTCGAGCAAACAATACTTTATTTACCACAACTACAAACACATCAATCTGCCATGTGTCAAAGTTGATCTTATCCTTGAATGACCTTAGTCTAACCTTGGTGCGGGACAGGCTTGGTGAACATGCTGGTGCGAGACAAGTTGGTACGGACAAGTTGGTGCGAGACATGCTTGGTGAACTTGCTGGTGCGGGATAAATTAGTGCGACAAGTTGGTGAGGACAAGTTAGTGCGGGACGAGTTGGTGAGGGATAAGCTGGTGCAGACAAGTTTTGATTGTGGACTTGAGTTATGGTTTGTGCTGCAGTCCAACCAATAATAAATGGTGACATTTTTGTATCTTAGAGTTGCTTCTGTACATGCCGATACAGAGTCGTATCCTGCTTCAGCTCTTAATCGCTTTCCACGTGTTGAGGTAGATTTATTTTACTCACAATAGTGGTTATATATTCCCCGACCACCACAATTAAGCTTCTTTAGGAAATGTCCTATCGCTTCAGTCTCTCTTATTACCGTAAAAATAATTAGCTTGACACAATTAACCCTATTGATACTACTAATGAAGCTACCCTAGAATGGTCATGTATGTTCATTTATGAAGGTATGGTGACGATGGATGACTCAAATCAAATCAAATCTATCAGTTATTGGATAATTACCTCTTTCAAATGGAACCTCTCTCTTATGGGCTTGCCATAGGTTGGGTGAAATTGGAAATCTCCTATATTGTTGATCAAATCAACAGTTATGATATTTGGAGGGTTACCAGTTCACAAGATCACAACTCTTTTACATTATTGGACGCGACACTACAAGTTAGTATGCCCTCCACAATCCCCATGTCGTTTTGTTTAGCCACTTACTAATTTCTTTGGACACTTTTAATTTGCCTAAATCCACCAGGTATATTGTTATAACTTATTTAAGACTCCTTAAACATATTTATGTTTGAGTTGTTATATTTTTTCGGGGACTTAAATGCCCGATGGAGATAAGGTGTAGCCCAAAATATCAAACACTTTGGCACACGTGCTATATGATATACTTCTATAATACGTGGACTAAAAAAATGTTAGTTCATTCAACCATGTACCCGCATTTTGTTTTGGCCAGCTTGTTTCTTTGTAAGACTGTAATAATCATATTTCTAGATTGGAAGCATATGATGATTCCCTCCCCCCACCCCCACTGCGGCGAAAGTAACTGTTAGGGAATAAAAGTCAAGATGACACATGTCAAACGGTTAGGCAAAAAAGCAGAGATTTATAGAAGAGCGAGAAACACACAATCAAAGCCTTATAAAAGTTCGAGTGGATGACAGATGTAAAAGACTGAAAATATCATTGCAGGATCCACACGTAAGATCGGGAAAGTAGTAGTGTTCTGATCGAAGTAAGAAGCATTAAATGCGAATGGTACGGGAAAGCAAGAGCATTAAATGCATATGGAACGGGAAAGCAAGAGCATTAAATGCGTATGGAACGGGAAAGTAAGAGCATTAAATGCGTATGGAGCGGGAAAGTGAGAGCACTAATTAGTTAGATAACGTTAGATGTATGACTGACACTGAGGATCGGGAAGAGGATGACTCATAGAATACGAAAGACACGTGTCAATAATACAAGGTTACGGGCTAAAAAGATGAAAGCATGAAAATGTATAAGCAAGAAGCTGCCTGTCAACTGTACGATGATCCTGATCCAAATATAATCTTAAAATAAATAGAATGCAAGGAAGTAACGGGACAAGAGGTATCAGACCAAAAGAATACAGTGGAACGATAATCATTAAATTGACAAACAAGATCGGGAAAACATGACTCATCAAACATAAAGGATAGACAGAGAGGAAAAAGAGAGGGACCCATTGAACGACCTATAAATAGAGAAGTTCATTCATCAGAGAAGGGGTCATAAAAATGGAAAGGGAAAAAGACTAAGGAAAAATACTGGAATCAAAGGAAAGCTATTAGGTATGTATTGATAAAGTGATGTAGTGTAAAATTATTGATGTATGAATACACTTTTTTCCATACTTGTAAAGATCTTGAACTTGATAGATATAATTCTAATAGAATGTCCAATTTGGTGAATTGTTATTCTTTAATTTTCTTCATGATTGATATGTTTATATGTCTTGATTTGAATATTAAGGTGATATAGTGTAACAAAATGTATGGTAAGGATTTTAGTTTAGATCTTTTGACAAATCATTGGTTGTTTTTGCTGATGAGAATTTTGGCATAAACAGTAACGAGACAAAAGAGCACTCATTTGTTGGTGGATTGAGTTTCTTGGTGCCACACTCTCACTATTCTGAAAAAAAATATATTTCCATCTCCGTTTCCTGGGATAAAACAACAGCCACACTACCATCCCACGATTCATAATCCCGGTAGCACCTGCAAAAACCAGAAAATTCAAGTTAAAGGTCATATCCTTACTTTTTCTCATATTCAAAACCACATTGCCATTATCCCAAACACCTTTATCAAACACACTCATAATATATATATATCCTGATCAAACTTATGATCTTTACCTCTAACACAACTTCAAAACCTGAACCATCTATTGAAAACCCAATAAACCAGATGAATTCTTCTCTTTCAATGCCTGAAGATCTCTTTCTACAGGTCTTTCTAAATACTGAAAACCTTCAAAAAATGAAGAAAGTAAGTTGGCACTAGGTTTTTATTGGAAGGATGTGTAGAAACAATTCAAATGATATCAAACATATATCTCGATTTATTAATGAAAATTGGAATTTAAGGAAGAAATCTGAAGTCAATCTTTGGAACAAGATAAGAAAATTATACTATATCATATTGAGAACCATTGAAGACAATATGATATTCAAACAAGGTGGTACTCGTGGGAGTTTTGGAACACTTATAATGCTTACTGGAGTGCCAATTGTAGGTCCTGAATTCATTGATGAAGTTAACTTCTATCAAGTTAGGATACGTCTCATGATAAATAGAACCCCCTACTTCATGATACCTGACATTAAAAATATCATCAAACCTGCTTGAGTATACCAAGAAGTAAAAAACCTTATGGTCGTGACAGTTAGGAGAAGAACATGGAAGTTATGTTATTGTTTGTGGGGAAAACAAATTTGAAGGGGTAAATTAGGAAAAATTAGGGTGAGCATATGAGTATTCGTCTAATCCCTAAACATTTCTACTATAGAAGTACTTTTTTTAGATTTGAGAGATCAATCTGTACAATCCTGGCCTAAACCAAGAAACGGCCTTTCCAATCTTGCTTCAGTCACAAAAAGAAGGAGAAGAGTTGGTCTTAGGGAGGGAAACGAGAGAAAGGTTGAGGTTAGAGTATCAGAGTCCAAGGGATGTAATAGGTGTGAATAGCTATGAAAAACTCTCTGTGAATGATAAGATTGTATGAAAATCAAGTTGATTGACTTGTGTATTTTGTTTATTTTTGTTTAATAGATTGAGAAATCTATTTATAATAGCTATTGTAATGGTTATCTTGACCTCATCTCTTGAATAAAGTGTCGATAGTTGAGTAAAGGTGAAGTGGGGATGATTGAAAAAGTGTTAGTAATTGTTCCCACTTCGATTGGGGATGAATGGACGGTTTCTGAACCCATTACTCTTTAACTCAACTGCTAATCGAACTTTCCAGAGTTTTCTCTTTTGTGGATGCACTGTTGCACCACATGTCGTAGACCACCAGACTAATACCCTAGTGAATATCCCCGTATTTGTGACATATTTGATGTCTCGTGTAATTTTGTAGCATTTAATCACTACTAATGTGAAGTGAATGAGCCTTACTTAGTTAGTCTTTTGACTAAAGACTTGTCTTGCTTGACTAGCCTGATGAGTCTAACAAGACCAACTTAAAATAAAATATGTATTTATTTTATTTTATAAGGAACAATATAAGGTCAATTAGTATTGACATGTTTTGTAGAAAATAAGTGTATCATGCTGAGCATAAAAATATGTATGTGAGGCCACACAAGAAAATATATATATGTGAGGCCAGGTAAGGCCTTGATAGACAAGGCAAGAGACTTGACTTGGATGGACAAGTTGAGCTAGGTAGATAAGGAGAATAAGATAAGCTAGGTGCTAACGCAGACAAGCAAGTATTGCTAGGGTAAGAAGGACAAACAAGTATTTCTAAGGCAGACGACAAGCTTGTTAGCATAGACGGACAAGCTTTGTCCGTGAAGCTAAGGCGGGCAAGGTAAGGAGTTAAGCTACAATGAACAAGCTTAGTAGCGTCTAAGCTAAGCCGGACAAGCTTAATAGCCAGGATAAGATGGACAAGCTTAGTAGCGTCTAATCTAAGACGGACAAGCCTTGTAGTCAAGACTAAAACGAACAAGCCTTGTGGTCACGACTAAGACGGGCAAGCTTTATGGTCATGCCTAAGACGGACAAGCTTTATGGTTAATTAAAGTGGACGAGCTCAGTGGTAAGGCTAAGACGGACAAGCTTGGTAACATAGCAAAACCATACAAGTTTAGGAGTTTGGATAAGCCGGACAAGCTTTATGGCAAAACAAAGTTGGAAAAGCTTTGTGGCAAAGCTAAGATGGACAAGCTTAGTCGCATCTAGCTTGTCCGTCCAAGTAGCTATTTGCAACGTTATAAGTATTACAAATCCATTTTGAGTCGTTTCCTTTGCCAATTAGGGTTGGAAGGCTTCATTGGTTGTTTGAGATACTTATAAGTGTTGCGCAAACTCATTTTTAGTGTTTCCTAAGCCCTAAATTGAATTCTTTTTACGCCATTCACATTAGTCACCTCCTTAAGCAAAGATTAACGTGACCAAGGATGGAATTAGCTAGAAGAAGCTAAATTTTGTACTTTAGCAAAATTTTGACTTGGTATTTAAGCACAGTTGTGGTACTTTAGTCGAGTAAATTTATATGAAACTTGCTACATACTTATATACACAGTTGAATAAGCATTTTTAGTAAGTCAATATCATCCAGTTGAGAATAAATGTCGACATGAGGTAATTTTGGGAATTCAGCTACGGAATATAGCACCAAATGATACTCAAATTGCTATATACTAGTGGAAAATCCATCTAAGAGCTTGAGATTTTATGTAAAAATCATTGAATAACTGGGAATATCGTAGTAAGCACCAATGTTATTCTAATGATTTTATACAGTAATGAATGTTGATCCATTCAGTAAACTTTTTGATCGTATATGTAGTTGTTTGTAATGAGTTCAGTCATACATATAGAGAGGCAGGGATAAACACCTGTGTTGAAATTCTTTGCAGAATTCTGAAGTTTAATGTTTCTGCGACCCGGGTTAGAGACATAATATTTTACCCTTGACAAAAACCCACCATCTATATCAAGTCATATGCTTAGCGCGGAATGAGTAATGTTGTGTGGTAAGCACTAAATGGTGGTCTGTCAGATAAAATAAAACAAAATATGACTTTTACATTTTTATGACTAGATATTACCAGAAGAGTAGCAGGTGGCTTGAACTTCGAATAGACGAGCAAGAAAAACATCTTGGATGGAAAAGTAGAGATCCATGTATTGAGGAACAAGGAAATACTTAGAGTTAGTCGGATAAGTATAACTTGGACGAACAAGCATTGGTTTGGTAGGAAGACAGACAAGCACGACTTGGTAGCAAGAAGGACAAGTATGCTTGGATAGACGAGTTGGAACTTGGTCGGACAAGTTGGCTGGGTGGAGCTAGTGTGGACAAGCCTGATAGAATCTAAAGGAGACAAGCTTACTAGGACGGAGCAAGTTAGGACTGAAGCTGTTGGACGAACAAGCTAGGGTTTGAGTTGGTGAACAGACAAGCTAGGCAGGAGTTGTTTGGTCAAGCATGCTAGGATTTGGGGCTGGTCGGTCCAGCATGCTAGGAGAGACAAGTTAGTTGGGACAAATAATGTCTTGGACAGACGACATCGACTTGTCTGGTGTATGAAGGAGTTAATCCTTCTTCTGCTTGGATTCAACTTTGTTTGCTATAAAATAAAACCTTGTTCCCCCCTTTCAGACCATCAAAGAAACTTCTCATATTCTTTCAACATTACCACCCTAAACAAAGCTTGCTTTGCATCTCAACTTCTTCTTTTTTTATTAACAGCATCTCTACACCCTAGATTTTGTAAGCCATGTTATTCTCTTTGTTTGCACGAGAACATCACCTCTACCATCAGCCAGTACAATTAGGGAAATTAGGGTGTTTTTTTTTAATCGAAACTTACCTCCCTTTTTTTACGTGAGTATATACTCGCAAGTAAAGATAAGGTTTTGTCCGAGCTTCCCTTTTTTTTTTACGTGAACAATTGTTTACGAATTTTTTTTGAGTTGTATTTCACGTTCACTTAGTGTTGGTAGCCTTGTTCGCTTCTTGTGAGGTCGAGCTTAATCTAGATGTTGTCTCTACTTCGTCTGTGAAGCCGCTAACATCTCAACATCAATCAATAGCTAGCATTAACATCGGGTATGCATGCTTTTTTATTCTCTCTTCTCGATATTATTTTGTTGAGATGGAGATGAATATATATTAGAGACATCATGACTTTGAATCATATGATTTATATTTCTGCTACTGTATATAAAATCATCGTATCTGCTTTCTCATCTTCTTATACAGTTGAAAAAAGTAGAAGCATTCTTGTTAATTCTGTTGAAATGGTACATGATGGTGATGATGATTATGTCTCTATTAATGGGGAAAATAATACTTCTGGATCTGAGCACGTTAGAGATATATCAAATATAGATGATGAATTTTTCATGTTTTCTTATGCTCCTGCTAAAATTCATCCTAGGCATGTTATGTGTGTCCATGCAAATTTGGACATTGCTGCAGACCCCCAGTTAGTTGCTTTTGAACATGTGATGCGGTTATGTCTTCAGAAGAGAGAGTATGTTGCTTCACCTATTGAATTTAAAATTTACCAGTCTCCTTTACATGGTTGGAACGGATGGTTGAGGAATATGCTTAATGAATCTCACGCTGTGGATTTATTGAAGAAGGCAAAAATTTATGAGGCTATTAGGATATCTGGTACTCATTAGATCAAGAAGGATATGTAGGGCATGATTCATATTCTCTCACGATGGTGTATTCCAAATCATAATTTTATATGCAGATAGGGAGAGCTGACGATCACTCTAGAGGACGTGGCTATCTTGCTATATCTTCCAGTCTCAGGAAATCTTGACCTTCACCTGGATGGAAGGGAGGAGCGGTTACGTTTGACCTTAACAGAGAATATTGAAGAGTGTGACGCAAATTATAATGCTGAAAGTTCTTTCTATGCTTAGTGGATGGCGCAGTGGTAGCTGAAGAAAGCGAAACCAGGTCAGGTTTTAGATGACACATTGAGTACTGCTGCATTTTTATGCATGTGTCTTTTGAGAGAAATATTCGATGATGGTTTTTGCATTAAGATGAAGCCTATAGTTGTTCCTATTTCCATTAAGCTAGCACAAGGTGTTGCCTTGCCTATAGGTAGTTTATTCCTTGGTTGTTTATACTCCCATCTTGACTCTATAGTGTCAGATATACATCTCTCCAATGGTTTTATGAAATTAGAGATATTCGTACACGTTACTTTTCTTCAAGCATGGTTGTGGGAACACTACAGTGCTTATGCTCCTCACCCTCACGATACATTTGTTGATGAGGAGGATGTGGCGAGGATATCCCGTTGGTCATGCATCCAAGGTCTGGTAAGGAAATTATAAAAAATTTAGACATCATGTCATCAATAAATTTATGTCCTTGGGTACCACTCCCTCATGTAGCTCAGTTGAATACTTTTGCTGCTTTCCCTAGCATTTTCTTGTCGTCTGTTGGTCATACTGTTGATGCTAGGGAAATTACTTTTATGCTAAGTTGCACACCTGGTTACCTTTTATCAATATTTATGGGGTCCTACAGGGTAGAATCTTATAATATTGAAAGGGATGCTCGTCAGATGGGGTTCGACCAGGATATCCCTTCTTCTCATATTGCTCCTCCTTCCGTGGATGAGTTGAGTCTCACTTTAAATCAGGGCTCTCGTATAAAAGGGAAGAGTTTTCCATTCTTAATATCTGAAAGAAAACCAGTAATAACTCTATGGTAAAAGAGATATTGGCGAAGTGAGCACGATCGTTTCCATGAATTCGTCCAAATCGTTCTGACAGAGCCTCGTGACCCTCCTTATGTTGATGACCTTACAAACCATCATAGGTTGAAATCTCTTCCTGCTAGTAAACGTGTAGCTCTTTCTGAGCCAACTCGAGTAAGTATTCATAACACTATCTGTTATGTTGTTTGTTTGTATATATAATACCTTTACGGATTTTCTTGACTAGAGGGGATGTCAGTTGAAGCCTCAAAATAGGAAGAACAGTGTAAAAAACAGTGACAGTCCCCAAGTAGTAGAGATTAAATCGAATAACCGTGTTGGTGGAATTCGTACTAGCATTGTTGATTCTCCCATTACAAGAGTATGACTCTTTCACTTTATGGATTATTATGATCAAACTTATCCTACATAACTGATTTTATTGTCTTTCATAGTTTTTCTTCTGTTAGAGGGTTTTCAACACCTTTACCCGGGCAATTGAATCCATTTGCTAGAGTGGCAGTAGAAGCAAAGACCGAAACTAGTGATTATGAAGTGAATGGCTTGCACTGTATTACTATATATCTTGAATAAACACATCTAGCAACACTGACAATTGTTTTTTTTTTGTTTTTTTATAAGGAAAAATCATTTCATAATGAAGACAATGATGGTTCCAAACTTCCTTCAGAAGGTGATGAAAGTAATCATCCCTCCTCAAAAGAGGAGAATAATGGCTCATAACATGATCTTGATGTTTCAAATAGCTCAGAACATGGTCGGGTAAGTCTTCATCTTGTATTAGCCTTATAATTGCTTGAAAATATCATTTGAATGAAGTAATTAATGAAAACTTGCATGAAAACATGAACAATTTCGTGAAACTTCGTTGTTAGAAAAATCCAGATATAATGTCTTTACTGAAAAACACTGTAAAATCCTTATATGTTGTCCGTTTTCGATGATCTATCCAAACTTTTTGACGCCCAAGAGACCATCTATCTTCTACCGAGAAATAATTTGAGTTTTGAGGTCGTCAGGGGCCTCCAAAAGACGAAATAGTATAAAGTCAGGAAGAATTCAGGAACTTTTCAGTAGTGAGATAGTTGAATGTTTTGATCGTATCTCTTAACTCGTTTATCCGATTGATATGATTTTTTAGTATGTTGCGTAGGACATCCATAAAAAAAGTTTCGTATATAACTTATCCCTATATTCATTACCAATTTTTCCAATCTCATAACTTTGTACATGGTAGTGTAGAATTGCTTCTGATGAGTTTGATGTAAAAACGTATTTTTAGGCCTCTAGACTATTTGCTTCTGTCTTGGGAACTTGATAGAGTATATTTATACAATTGGTTTACTTATACTCTGGAAATTCTAGTTGGTGCTTGAATCTCATGTTTGTCGTTAATTGATGATGTTGCAGGGCAAGAGTAGAGGGGAGCGTGATAAAAATGTAAAGATAGTGATTGTGTACCAAGTCGACAAAACCATTATTCCTTCATCTCAAAGTTATGAAGAACTATTCTATGACATGATTGTTGACGTGGAAAATCAAAGTGAAGGTGTTACAGAGACTGAAAAGGCCATAGTTATGTATGAATACCCTGTTGCAGGCTTGTCTTTCACCTTCCATTTAGTGTGCCTCTTCCGAAACGCGTTCTCATTGGCCGCTTCAGCGTTCCGATGGAGTATGTTGGGTTATATACTCAAATATGGCATAGGTATGGTCATATTGCTAACACTAAGAAGTATGAAGACCTTATCTTTTTATC
The DNA here is from genome assembly GCA_023531435.1 of Papaver californicum. Classification (NCBI taxonomy): domain Eukaryota; kingdom Viridiplantae; phylum Streptophyta; class Magnoliopsida; order Ranunculales; family Papaveraceae; genus Papaver; species Papaver californicum. The sequence goes on along the minus strand of JAJJMC010018473.1, from coordinate 2,202,938 downwards.
CCTTCGTATGAGTGAAGTATATCCTTTCCTGCATGAGATGTGTACTTTGACTAATGCCACTATCACTGAGTGGATGTTCGGGAACTTGAGGTATCATATGGAGGCGTGTGACCGACTTGAATTCAACACATCTTGGTTTTGTCGTGGAATTGATGTTTTCCAGAAGTCGCAGGTTGCAGCAGGTGTGATCCCTTCTTATGATCTCATCAAGCATGGGGAGGTAGATAATGAAAGATTGACTCAAGAGTTAGAGTTGAAGAAGGTTGTTCTCCAAGATATGAAAGAGGCCTTTTATAAATAGGATAGGCCACTACTATCCAGTTTCCCTTAGGATTTATTTAGAAGTGTACTTTTATCTTTCTTCATTCTTGAGAGATGGTAGACTTGCTTGATTTTTGATATTTTATTTGGATTTCAATAAGTGGATGTTTGGTAGGCAAGATTACAAAGATTTTTATTTTGGATCAACATAGATGTTTGAACTAATAAAATTGAAATTTGATTACTGAAAGGTAATTTGATACTGCATGCATATGTATTGCATACATTTTGGAGGAATTGAAATTACAAATAAACTAAAAAAATATCCCTGGATGCTTCAGGCGTCAAATTTCTTGAGCCACTTCTCCTGTATTGCTGCTGCTACCAACTTCCAATATGTAGTAGTCAACTTGTAGTATCCACCAATGGTAGCTCTAGCAATCATGAATGGCTCCTAGTTAGAAATTTTCTTAGAGTGGCGATTGCGTCTTGATGCTTTCATAACCATGTCTCATACTTTAAAACCATTAACCTTCATTTTCTTGGATCTGAATATGTGTTGTTGACAAGGCTTTTCCTTCATCCCTATGCCAACATTAGCATTCCACACATATGTGAGTGTTGGAATTTTCATGTGGTGGTTCTTTGGCACATGCAAACACTCCTGTAGCGTCACAGAGAAATATACATGATGTTCATTGTCATGGTTGGACATCAGATGAGTGATGAACGACTCAATAAGATGTTTGAATTGAAGGAGAGTCGGGTCCATCCACTTGGAAAAATATTTAAGAAGTGAAGTTATCCATTCATAGCATTTACTTAAGCAGAATTGAGTTTTCCAGCAAACTCAAGTCCCCAAGCATAAGAGGTGTGGGGTACGTTAAGTGGGAAAGAGATAAGCTCAGTGAGCTTTACTTGAGCACATGATAACTTTCGACATATGATGTTGCATCATTTTCAGGCTCCTGCTTTGTTGTCATCAAGTTTTGAAATTCTTCTACATACAAAAGGGAATCATCTGCTACAGCCTTCTTGTTAGGTACCGGGATATCTGCTTGAAATGGATGTGCCAACATAGATATCTGGGGATTTATAGTCTTATTATTGTGTAGCCATGGACTCCCTAGGATCATGTCATAAGCTATATCCTCCTTTATTATGTAAAATTTGGTTGCAGCACATTCAGAACCCATTTGTATTTCAAGATCAATATAACCATAGGCATTCATAGACTTTCCTTCAAGGTATTGAACTATAGTGGGTACATGGAAAACTTCATTACATGTGATCCCTAAAGCTTGGAGTGTCTTTTCAGGGATGATGTTGACTGTACGTAGTGCCTGCATCTATTAAAGTTCTTCCAAATTCAGTGTTTCTAAGGCCAACTGCAGTAAAAAATCCGCAATCATATTTTTCCCACTTTTACCCATTTGTGCACGTTCAATGTGTGTTTTGCCTTCATTAAGTGGAGGTAGTCTCCTGCCAGATACAATATATTAAGAGCAGTAAATAAGTCCTTGCCTTGCTCCTTTGAAATGTAGAGAAGTTCACACACACGCTCCATCAGGTATTGAACCACTTGATTGGTGGGATCTTCATACATAGTAAAATGCCTGACAAAGAGAGGGTTCCTATCTACATCATCAGTCCCCAAATCCAATTCTCCCGACCCAATCATTTCTTTAAATATCCACTTTAAGGCGTTTCAATCACTTGTAGTGTGATTAAAAAATATATGGAAGCAACAGTACTTAGGACATTTCTTGCTCTGTTGGTGTACGTCAGATGGGAGGTAGGTTGATTGCACCATCCTGAATCCAGACTTCTAAAAGCTCGATCCGTTCTTCAATTGGAAAAGAGAAATCAATGGTTGCTGGGATTCCCTTAGTTGTTGTTGTTATTGACGTTGGGCCAGTGGTGGAACTGCAGCTGCATGGTTAGACCTTCGAGGTGGTCGAACTGCTGGTAGTGCTGGAGTCAGAACTGGTGCTAGTGATCCACGCTTGGGATGTGTCTCTGATGTTAAAGCTTTCCTCTTACCTCCTTCAGTCACAATACTTACATATGGTTATGTGCTATATAGCCTTTGAGCCAACGTCGATTACTGCGAGTCTCACGTGCTTCTTCATTCTTGACAGGCAGCCTTGTCCTCTCTAACAAAGTAGGTGCAGTAGTGGCCGACCGCTTGGCAGCTTCATGTAACTCAGAGAATGTTTAAAAACGCAAATTCTACAGTTTAACGCGATAGAGTGGTATCATACCGTTGTTGCAGAGTTCCACCAGTTGAAGTTCAGATACATTTGGGTCATGGAAGTCTAGCGCTTGGACTCTAAACCGCTTCACATAATCATTAGGATGTTCATTACTTTGCTGAAATATCTTTCCTAAGTCTGACAATTCGACTTGTTCAGATACAAATAATTATTTCATGTAGAAGGCATTAACCATCGCATACTAGTTAGAAATATTATTGGGAAAAATATTATTGTACCATGTGTACGCTCATCCAGTGAGAGATTTGGAAAATTCTTTCAAACGCAGCACATGTTTATATTCATGATCCCCTAATGATTCCAAAAATCGTAAATATGTTCTCGGGAATTCCATGTTCCATTATAGAGTAAGAATGAAGGAGAGGAGCACCCCCTAGGAAGAGGGATCCTATGTATATCATACGTATAAGGAGGTAGATGTTAGTGAATAGCAGATGATTTTTTTTTTTGCAATTTTGGAGAAGCCGCTCTAAATCTTCACGAGTAACAAAGTTGGGTTGATGGCTCATCTCTAGCACTTGATTAGGGAGAATACGAACTTCATCTTCATCCTGAGCGTGACTCCTTGATGTGTTGGCACTAACATTTGCTTCAGAAGTATTTCTAGTTTGATCTATCGGTGTTAATCTTTCTGTAAGTCTTAAAGAAGGTGAGGACCCTAGTTAGTAATTTGGAAAAAAATTACCGTTTAATTTGCGAAGCAACACGAATAATTAGAGGCCAAATAATACACCCGAACTAATAAAACTTCGAACCTAAGTCGCGTCTTTTATAGGCCTCACAAATTATACGCGACCCGAATAATTCGTTCGACTGATTTGCTGATCCAACTCAACTGAGTTACCACCGATTTAACCATTCGATTTTATTTCTCAAAAAAAATAGATGGAGAGATTTGAACACGATAAGTGCATACTTTACAATCTAGAGTGTTAATTTCATGCTAGTATTTGATAGCTTTCTTGTGAATTATTATATATTACGTTTGTTTTGTAGTCTATGTCTTTTATCAGGTGAATCATGAGCTATAAAGTTTTATAATAAGCATGAAGGGAATTGTTGCAAATGAAGAAGAACTCAAGACCAAGTGGAAGTTGTCCAAATTCAGGATTTCTCATCACCCTATTGAAGAAAACGAATAAACAAAGCCAACGACGAATGACTCCATAATCATCTTTCTTTCTTATTATTTTCTTTATTCTTATTTTTAGTTAATTAATTTTCCCCATTTTTAATATTTATTCTAGTTTTCTTAATCTAAATAACCTATCAATTACACAGCTCTCTGTGAGAACGATCCTTACTACCGTTATATTACTAGTTAATCAGTGGGAAATATATTGATTAATTTGTTGCACTTACGACATGCATCAAATTTTGGCCCCACTGTCGGGGAGCAGTCGCTAATTTATCTTTTATTTGTTATAGTTTTTTTTTAGTATTTTAGATATTTTCAAGTTTTTCTTTAGTATTTTTCATATTTTTAGGTTTTCGTGGTGTTAACATCTAGTTAAAGGTGTTAGCCACTCGTCAAAAGCGGGAGGTAAATTCTGAAAACAGGTTGTAAGTATCACTTTTAGTTATTTTTATTTTAGGTTTTAGATTTTTGTTTTTATTCTTGTGAGTCGTCATGTTTCCATTCGTAAATAATATGTACGGTGCACAAGATAAATCATATAATGGTGCTAATTAATATGGTTTCCAATCTCAGTCTTATGAGAACTACCAACCATACCAAGGTTATAATGAAAACCAACTTTTTGTTTATAACCAATACCATATGGAACCTTCTGATTATTCTCATACATACCAACAACCTTACAATGGGTATGTAAGTGAGAAATCACGAGTATGGGAGGATACTTATACTTCGAATCATTTGTTTTCTAGTAATGTACAAATGTCAGAGAGTTTGGAACTCAAAACTTATGGTACTAAATTAAGACCTACTCCTCTTTATCATGTTTTTTCTTTACTCATTCCAAAAGAAGAGATATGGTCTGAAAATTCTATCATGAGTAATGGCGGAAAAAGTATTAATATTAAAAAACTTTCTAAGCAACACGATCAACTGGAAGAAGCTGGAGCATCAGAAGAGACTCTTCAGGAAATTAACAGGGTAGTACAAATGAAACTCCAACGTCGTTGGGATATTGAAGATTATGAGGTTGACCCTATTCTGAAGATGAGCAACCTTTCGAAGTTCTTTGTATCAATGATGAAGTTATTCCAACTCCAAATTATAATAACAATCATTCGCCTATTTAAAAGGAGGAGAATGTATATGACATATCTATTATTATAAATGGTGTAACTTACTCAAACGAAGATCTTAGGATTTGCACCGATGAACTAAACTTCCTAGGAGAGGACCCTGTTTCTGATGACAAGAGTGTTCAAGAGACGGTGATTGAGAATGAAACCAAATTGATTGATTTCGTGGAAGACCCAATTGAGCTTGCAAAGAATTATAATAATGCTGAGATTTCGGTTGAAGCAGAAACTGACAAAGAATGGGTTTTCAAGAGTTCGATAGACTTCTACGATATACATGAGGTAAATAATTCATTGGATTTATTTAAGAATAATGAGGATCCCGTAATACAAGAGATCGTAAAAGGTTTGTCTAATCCTTTGCATAATTATATATCTTTTGATCTTCCTCTCCCAACCTAAATAGTCCCCCAAAAAGTTGTTACCCCGATTTTTAAGGAGCTACCTCACTTAGGGTTGGGTATTTGTGCTACAAAAATTATTAAGAATTATTTTGCTTCTAACTATCCACCACTAGATATGTTTGATTCTAGCATTGTGCAAGTTCACAAAGAGGAAACAATAAAAGTTCCTGCGTTCTATGTTTTTATACACTTCCAAGTTAGAAAAGACTAAACGTAGGGGAACCTTCTAGAAAATGACAATTTCATTATTAATATCTTATGATAATCAGTGTGTGAAGTTTTTATTAGAGCTGCAGATAGTAATATGGGTGGATCCCCAGATTTTTAGATTGTTGGTTTACGGGCGCTAACAAGAAGGTCAGGTTGAGGACGTTAAACTAAGCGCTGAATGGGAGGCAACCCATTGGTTTTGTATTTTTATCCTTATCTCCTATATTTTTCTTAGTTTTTCATATCATTAATTGATTTCCCATCTTGATTTTATATTGGAGGAGTCAATTTTCATTGAGGAAAATATAAATTTTAAGTATGGGGGAATATTTAGCATATAAAATTTTTAGTATTTACTTAGAGTTTTCACTTTTGTAGGTAAATTTTTAAACTTTTTGTACATATTTGCATGAAAGCCTCCAACTTTTAGAGATTTTAGAGTCATTTAGTATACTTCTAGCTAAGTTTACATATGGAGTTCTTACAAAAATAACCAAACTTAGAAGTATTAGAGAACTATATTCGGGTTTCTTAGTTGTTGAGAAGCAAGAGCTGACAAAAAGGGACTTAAAGCGCCGGTAGAGAATACATTTTTAAGAAGCTGATCATTCATTAACCATATATGAGTGAGGCACCGAACCTTCAATTCTTTGTACCTGTCTAAATTATCTGTTTAGAGTGTTTCATATGAGCAAATTTCGGGTAGAATGATGAACTACCCAACTTTGCACCAATTTCAGCACTACTTTTTGATCTCTTGAGTACTAAGTCTATCAATCAAGAGGGTGTCATCAGAATTGCTAACTCTATCTTGTAGTCTTGTTTGCAGTTGGTACCATTCTCTCGACAACAACAGGTCCATAAAAACAACATCATAATCAACAAGAGGAATATCAAAAATTCGAAGAAAAGCTGAAGACGTTCAAAGTTTACAAGCAACGGTACAAGAAAGAGCAAATTTTCAGATTCTAGTGAAGCAACAAGACAATGAGCAGAATTATATATATGTTGAAGACTTATGTACAAAAGCGAAGAAATCAAAAGATCAGAGTTAGTAAAGTTTATGATATTGAGACAATACAAGTTGTGAAGAATCAAGTGGTAAATTCATTATTCCACGTCTATAGTAGTTTCATTGTTCATTTTATTTTATTTTTCAGTTTGTATTTTATTCTAAGTTCTTTAAAAAAAATTGTTTAGTGTTTGTTTACTTTGTGTATTCATTCAGTAAAGTCGTGGGGAAGAAGAAATCTATAAATAAGTTTCAAACAACAAGGAATTGAGAAAAAGAGTTACAATTGTCAAGGTTCTACGAAGTTCAAGAATTCATCATTGTTGATGATGAGTTTTTGACAACGGAGAAAACTGTAATGTTCCCATTTATAATGCTGCTTTTGCCTAACTGAAGAAGCATGAAATAAATATACAATAATTTCTGACGAGCATCAGAATTACGAACATTATGGCTATCTTACATTCCGCAAGAGAATTGCGAATGCATATTTAACTCCTGGATAAACTAGCCCTGTAACTCTTTAGCATATATATGCACCAGAGAAATTTTAGAGCTTTGTGCAACAAAAACCTCGTTATTTCATGTGCATCCATGCAAAGTACTTGTATAAAAAAGAATATACTGATTATACGAAATCACAAATATTCAGGATAAAGGAAACACCATATCTGAATGAAAAATGCCAATTAGATGCATACCATCTAATTGCAAAGTCACATCGAGCATAATTTTAAGATTGCAAACTTCCATGGTTGAATCTCTTGAAGGTGTTTTATATGCACTGCACAAAGTTATGCATAAATGCCAACAATTAAATCTCACAAGACTGAGAAATCCTAAATAATCCATAGTCATGGCCATGGCATTAGTTAATGTTAATAAAAAAATAACATATAGGTTAAAGCCCTTGCAACAACAAACACAGGCTTTAGTAATCCCTAGCTATGTCTCCGACACAAGTTTGTCAAAATAATGAAAGAGACAAAGTTAACCAAAAACAATGAAATCAGCCAAAGTCACGAAACAACAAAGTCATGGAGAAGTACCAAAGCCAAAGCAATGAAGGGGAGTGAGACGCGGCTGGAAGTAGCGCTAGCGCCTGCGTTGCTTCAGTGCCACTGTTACGCCCTCCCCAACTCCGTGCCTTGCTGCCCCCATCTCCATGCCTTGCTGCTACCACGCTCCGTGTCCGTGTTGTTGCTGCACCAATTTTTTCCCTACCACCCATGCTCTATTGTTGTTGTCGTTCCTTGCTGCTGCCGCGTTGCTTCCATGCATTATTTGCTCAATCTAGCACCTTTTTTCTCTCTCGTTCAATCTAGCACAATTATTTAAGCCATTACTACGACAAAGTTGACATAAAGTCCATTGGAAACATTATTTTACAACAAGACTCTTGGCTTTGAAGCCATGACTCCACCAATTCTTACGAGGTATCAAAATCATATTACATCTGGCGGTTTACAGCAACATGGGCGTGGAAAACACCCCTTGACGAGGAAGTTATAGAGTAAGTGGTAAGTTGGGGCGGTTGAAGAGATAGTTGAGTAATAATCTGGAAGATTCCAGAAACTTCCCAAGACGAGGTGGACGGTTATTCCCACAACCTCTACTTCTCCATCTCCCTACAACTAACACTACTTTACAAGGAAAGTGTGTGGTCTCAAATGTTATAAATAGGCTGCTTAGCCGATTCCAAAAACTAAACAACAAGAGCTAATAAAAAGAAACAAGCCACATACAGAGAAAAGATAGAAAATCATTCTCACAAGCTCTGCTATTTTTCTACCATAACACACAATTTTACACACAATTCCTTCAACTTTCTTTGCTTCCCTCCCCTAAGATCAAACCATCTCCTCTCTTTGTAACCAAAGCAGAACAAATACCGATATCCTACTTATTTGGATTTGTTTTGTATAACTTTGATCCTCGAACCTAAAAATTACTTCTACAGTACATTGTTTTGCCTAAGAGCAAGTTTTAGGTACAAAGTCAATAGTTGAAGATTGAAGACCGAAGACGTTTCTATTGGACGATGTGAGAGTGGTGTTGATTGTAGATCGGGTGACAAGGTAAGTAAGCATCCTCATCCTCATATAGTGGTTGATTTCCTTTCTTAGAGATCGTCATAAATTAAAAAAAAGGTTCTTTTGTATCCCACGTTTCTATGGGATAACATGTACATATAATTTAGAAGGTTACTTTTCCTTCCCACCATTCAACGTGTGTAGGATTTCTATCTCCACTCCTGCCTGCACATATGAGAACAATAAAGTAAATCTTTTGAGTGTTAATTTCATAAAACTCTATTGGTGAGGCAGAACATTTGATCGCTCTTGAGGTTGGATTCTTTCATATGGTGGCTTTCTCTTAACTCAAGAGTTAAGCATGGGAATATTGTTCTTTATACTTCTAACTTCTTATTGTTAGTGTGTAGAAACTTTATGTCTTCGTAGCTCTTTGGATACATGTGAATTTGAAGTATTTGAAAGTTGGAATTTAGGTTTTGTGGGTATACCTCTTGTGAACCCTCACGAGACTATAACTCGTCCACTAGGGACACCTAGGGTTTAAAGGCTTGTTACACATGCTAAGTGTAACCGTGTCCTCAACGAAAGAGAGTTGTATTTTAGTTTAGTTTATGATTAGTTTAGTTTAGTTTGCTCGAGGACTAGCAAAAGTTAAGTATGGGGTAATTTGATAGTGCATATTTTTTCTAGAGTGTCAATTTCATGCTAGTATTTGTTAGGTTTCTTGTGAATTATTATATATTACGTTTGTTTTGTAGTTTATGTCTTTTATTAGGTGAATCATGAGCTACAAAGTTTTAGAATAAACATGAAGGGAAGTGATGCAAAAGAAGAAGAACTCAAGAACAATTGGAAGTTATCCAAATTCAGGATTTCTCATCACTCTGTTGAAGAGAACGAATAAACGAAGCCAACGGCGAATGACTCCCTAATCGTCTTTCTTTCTTATTATTTTCTTTATTATTATTTTTAGTTAATTAATTTACAAAACCCCCTTTTTAGAATTTATTCTAGTTTTGCTAATCTAAATAACCTATCAAATACACAGCTCTATGTGGGAACGATCCTTACCACCGCTATATTACTATCTAATTAGTGGGAAATATATTGATTAATTTGTTGCACTTACGACACGCATCAGAACCCAAGACATATAACCTATTGGACTAGTCCTTTAACCACTAAGCCATCTTTATATTGGTGTTCATAATGCATATATATTATATATATAATTCATCCAAACCATAAATTATAACACCATATCATTAAAAAAGTATTTTTTTTATCATTTATTACGCGCTGAATTTTAAGAGACGAATTCATATATCTAAATCGAATTATATGCGTACGTATGTCGTTAAGAATTACTATCGAACAACAAACCGTTGACCGGATTTTTGACCAACTATGAATTATCCGAATCCGTATAATACTCGTACATTTGTCGTCCCGAACTTCCCCCCGTACCCCAAATTGCTAACTAAGGTGAGGACCTGCTTCTGAGTTGTAGTTATCTCCACTTGAGTCTTGGCAAAGGTTTTTTGTGTCTGCATCAAATCAATGATGATAGGCGGAGTTTGATCCTCCCTCACTTCTTTAGTGTGTTGCTCAATAGAATATGAGTGATATTGTCGACATTGGTAACTACAGTACCAGTGCTGGTACTGGAAGAATTCACGGTGAGGGTACTCACTGAACCGACCTAAGATCAACCATTTTTTAAACTGAGTAAAAAATTCTAGAAATTGAGAAATTGCAACTGAGAGATTTTGACCCTGTGGTCGCCAAAATGTTTGTGGGGAAACAAATTTGAAGGGGTAAATTAGGAAAAATATGGTGAGAAAATGAATATTCGTCTAATCCCTAAACATTTCTACAGTAGAAGTACTTTTCTTTTATTCGAGAGATCAACCTGTACAATCCTAGCCTAAACCAAGAAATGGCCGTTCCAGTCTTGTTTTAATCACAAAAGGAATGAGAAGGGTTGGTGTTAGGGAGGGAAGCGAGAGAAAGGTTGAGGACAGAGTATCATACCCTGAGGGATGTGATAGGTGTGAATAACTATGAACAACTCTTTATGAATGGGAAGATTGTACGGAAATCAAGTTGCTCGACTTGTATGTTTTGTTTCTTTTTATTAAATAGATTGATAAATCTATTTATAATTATGTGTGTTGTTTGCGCAACAAATTACTTTAGATATTTCCCACTAATACTAATAAGTAATATAACGGTAGTAAGGATCGTTCCCATGAGGAGATGTAAATTGTTATTTGTCTTTGACTTCTTATGTATCCAGGGGGGTTGTAGAATTACTAATATAAATTATACTAATTAAAACAAAGTAAATAAAAGTTGAGATCAAGGTGAGAAAATACTGGTTAGAGGTTTCATCTTCCATCACCAATCATGTTACGTAATCAATTAGAATCAACATTCATTCTCTCTTCATACCAATATCCCTAGAGCACCCCATCGAGAGCATACTCCGGTAAACTCCTTATGCCATTACATACTGTAATGATGAGTATGTGAATACTACTCAGCGAACAACCCAGCGCAACGTGCTATCAAGTTTAATCCTCCAAGAACGTTAGGTTCTTTGAATTAGGCTAATCAATGCAATAGAAGTACTATGAGTATTCTAGTTAACATTGGTCAAGCTTCTACATGCAATCACACAAAGGTTTTGAATACAATCGATAATCACATTATGCTAATTTTAACCGGATCTATCGACTATTCCGTCTCCAAACCCTAGTTTAGCTTTAGATATGAATATTTGTTCAATTAGTATACATCCTCAACAAATACACCTCCAATCATACATAGCGATATTAAAATTATAATATGAACGATAAAAAGAAGATCTTGAATATCAATAATAATCATCCAGATTGATTTACATGTCTAAGACTTCCAACTACATCCCCAACCAATAGAAAAAAGTTACCTACTCATGGATTTTCTGAAACTTATGGAAAAATACAAAGAAGAAGAATGGTTTCCCCCTAAGGGGAAAACCCTAGGTTTTTTATGTAGAAGATGTTATATGAGAGGTAAAAGATAAGAGATTACTTCAAAATATATCTTTGTTTGAGATTTAGATGTCTTCTTTTATAGACTTCAATGCTTGTCCCTCAAGTATCCTCTCTTTCTAGGGTTTAGAATCCTTCCGGGGACCGTGCTTTCCTTGTTTTAGAAGTCCAAACGCATTTCAAACTATCCCAATTTTGGTTCTTGAAAAACAGTTGAGCATGGTTTGCAAACCCTTTTAGTTTACAAATTCAGAACGATACTATTTGCAAACCTCTACGCGGTCTGTGAACTAAATCTTTAATATTGTCTTGTTTTGCTTGTAACTTCTTCTTCCGATGTCGGAATAACCTCGTTCTTTTTGTGTTGTCTTTTTATTTCAATTCTACTCAAGATAATAATAAGAAATTCTGGATTTGAACGAGTTTAACTTGGTATTTGGCCGTTCTTCACTTGACTTCCTTGTTCATTTCATGTCGTAATGAACTCATTTCTTCTTTTTTGGTTGAATCCACTTCAAAACTCCTAAGAAACTCATAAACAAACAAAATAAAATCATAATAATATGAAAAGTAACAAGAAAGTAATGAATTAGGGTACCCAACTAATGCAAATAATACACCTATCAAAAATAGTTATTATAATTGTTATCCTGACTCCATCTCTTGAAGAAAGTGTCGATAGTTGATTAATAGTGAACTGAGGATGATGGAGAAAGTGTTAGTAACTGTTCCCAATTTAATTGAGGATGAATGAACGGTTGCTCAACTCACTATTCCTCTACTCAGCTACTAATTAAACTTTTTAGAGTTTTCTCTTTTGTGGATGCACTGATCCACCACCTGCCGTAGACCACCGGACTAATACCCTAGTGAATATCCCCTCATTTGTGAAATCTTTGATGTCTGATGTAATTTTGCAGCATTTAAGCACTATTAATGTGAAGCGAATGGGACTTGCTTAGTTAGTATTTTGACTAAAGACTTTTCTTGCTTGACTAGCCTGATGACTAGGTGCTAAGGCAAACAAGCAAGTATTTCTGAGTAATACGGGCAAACAAGTATTGCTAGGGTAAGATGGACAAGCAACTATTTCTAAGGCAGAAGAACAAGCTTGCTAGCATAGACGGAAAAGCTTTGTCCGTGAAGCTAAGGCGGACAAGGTAATGAGTTGAGCTAAGACGGACAAGCTTAGTAGCATCTAAGCTAAGCCGGACAAGCTTAACAGCCAGGCTATGACGGACAAGCTTAGTAGCGTCTAAGCTAAGATGGGAAAGCTTAGTAGCTTCTAAGCTTAGATGGACAAACCTTGTAGCCAAGACTAAGACGGACAAGCCTTATGGTCACGACTAAGACGGACAAGATCTATGGTCACAACTAAGACAGAGTAGATTTGTGGCTAATTAAGGTGGACGAGCTCAGTGGTAAGGCTAAGAAAAACAAGCTTGGTAGCATAGCTAAGCCGAACAAGTTTTGGAGTTAGGAAAAGCCAAAAAAGCTTTATGGCAAAGCAAAGACGGACAAGCTCAGTAGGAGGGAGGAAAAGATAGGGCTTGGCCGGCCAAGTAGCCATTTGCAATACTTATAACTGTTGCAAATCCAGTTTTGAGCCGTCTTCTTTTCCAGTTAGAGTTGGAAGGCTTCATTGGTTGTTTGAGATACTTATAAGTGATGCGAACTCATTTTTAGTGTTTCCTAATCCCTAAATTGAATTCTTTTTACGTCATTCACATTAGTCGCCTCCTTAATCAAGGATTAACGTGACCGAGGTTGGATTTAGCTAGTAGAAGTTATATTTTGTACTTTAGCTCGATTTTGACTGGTATTTAAGCACAGTTGTGGTACTCTAGTTGAGTAAATTTATATGTAACTTGCTACATACTTTTATACAGAGTTGTATAGGCTTTTTTAGTAAGTCAATATCATCCAGTTGAGAATAAATGTTAACATAAGGTAATTTGGGGAATTCAGCTACAAAATATAATACCAAATGATACTCAAATTGCTCTATACTAGTGAGCAATCCATCTAGGAGCTTGATATTTTCTATAAAAATCATAGAATATCTGGGAATGTCGTAGTAAACACTAGTGTTATTCTGATGATTTTGTATAATAATGAATGTTGATCCATTCAATAAATTTGATCGTATATGGAGTTGTTTGTGATGAGTTCAGTCATACATATAGAGAGGCAGGGATGAGTTCCTGTATTGAAATTCTTTGTAGAATTCTAAAGTTTAATGTCTCTGAGATACGGGTTAGAGACGTAATTTTTTACTATTTTACCCTTCACAAAAACCCACCATCTACAGTTATCCATTGATGTAACTAGAGATTTGAAATTTGGGATAAAAGCCTATAAAACACATATCATCTCATATTGGTTGGAGTTCTCATATACTATTAATGGCTTTCAGTTCTGTAAGGTGTGCAAAATTCTTATTTACTGTGGTCCTATTTGTGAGCCAATAGTTGAGTTCATCCCCTCTCCTAGCACTCCTAATACTACCCTTTCCGTATGTGTCAACCAAACACCCAATAATACTCATGTTAAATAAAAATGGAGAATATATTCTTACAGAGACGCGACTACGGAGTTTGCTGCGAACAAGAGTATATCTATTAAAATCTTGTTTGTGATTTTTTTCACAAGAATACATCTTAGATGGCCTTATATCACAAGAGAAAGACCTTAAAATATACAAGAATTATACACAACACAAATACATATACAGGTTAAAAAACTATCTTTCTTCCAGATAGGTGAACCTGTGCTGCACGAATCCAAAGTGAAGTCTTTCAAAGTCGAACCTTAGGTCTCGAAGATCCTTGGGTCTTTGGAGGATAAACTTTGCAACAAGATACACAGGAGTATATGGATTGAGTTTTCAATATTGTTGATGTCTCTAATTTATAGTGATATATCAAGGTTGGGTTTCTTAGGATGTAAACAATGAATATTTTGCAACTCAGGTTAATTATCAAGTGCAAAATCAAAGTCATTTCCTAAGATACAAAAAATTATTTATTCATAAAGAACTTGACTTACAATGAGGTTATTTTTATGGTTTGAAGTTGTAGATAATTGTTATCTCAAATGAGATCTATCAAAAGAATTATAACCATAGATAACTTCAAACTTTCAAGAAAAAAATTAGACTTTCCAATGACAATAATTAGCTAAAGAACAACAATTCGTAAGTGCTTATAAGTCAAAACATCACTAGACTTAGCAATAATCCAATCCGTGATATGATCTACTTTGGATATGATCATTTATTAAAGTCCTCAACTTTTGTTATGGTAGATAAATAGATAGATGGTAACAATTTCAAAATGAAAAACCAGTCTTTGTTACTTACCTCGATGAAGTTCTTCAAAATGATGTCTTAGTTTGATCTTCAATTCTTCATCCGTCTTGAGTACCTCGGAATATCCTAAGACTACTACCTAATTTATTTCAAAGCATAACTGACTTTTAGTAGGCTAAATCAATGATTAATTTTGGCATCTAAAATATGATAACATGCTTGACATCCTAGTTAGCAATTCGGGGTACGGACAATTCAGGACGGCAGACGTACGAGTATTACACGGATTCAGATAATTCAAATTCGGTCAATGTCAACTCGTCAAGATTCTATAGTAATTCAGATATATGTACGTGTATAATTCGTTTTACTAATTTGAGTTCGGAATAGAAAAATCGTCATGTATTAATTAAGAAAAAAAAAGTGTTTTGGTTGGGGTGAAAGTTGATAAACACATTTATGTGTCTGATTTGATCTCATATTTATAGTGTTAATTCTCAAAAAAAATTATCATATTGTACTCTGTATGTATTTTTGTGCATTAGAAATTATGAAAAAGATGGACTTAAAATTGTCAAAGGCACCCTCAAAGTGGATCAGGGCACCCACCTTTCTATTATAAATTAAGAAATTGGCAGGAAACTTGTTTCTCTCGCTGTAAAGACATGTTGGCAAATATTTTGGAGATTTTTTAGCTTTTATCTTTCGAGAAGCTTAAATCTTTGTTGACTTCTTCCCCTATCATCCGACCACCTGATTGGAACATCCCATTTGAACTCATGTGGGATGCGTCTGATTATGCGGTTGGTGCTGTCCTTGGCCAACGACATGATAAAGCACCTTCTGTGAGTAATGTTTTGTTTTATTATATATGAATTTTAGTACGCTGAGTGCAAACTCGTGTACAACAATTGGATTCAAAATAGGGTAGTTCCTCCTATAGCCAAAGAATTTTGTAGCCAACTAAATAGTATGTTTAGTGTCTACCCTCAATCGTTTACAAGTAGCTAGAATTTGGAGTAAAGGTTTTGTGGGTATATCTCTTGTAAACCCTCACGAGACAAAACTCGTCGACTAGGGCAACCTAGGGGTTTAAAGGCTTGTTACACATGCTAAGTGTAGTCACGATTCCAGCGAAAGTGTGTTAGGATTTTTAGATTATATTTGCTCGAGGAATAGCAAAATTTAAGTATGAGGGTATTTGATAGACACGTTTATAGTGTCTGATTTAATCTCATATTTATAGTGTTAATTCTCAATTTTTGTTCTAATATTGTTCTTTCGTATGTATTTTTGTGAATTAACAATTAAGAAATTAGCGGGAAACTTGTTTCTCTCGCCGTGAAGACATGTTAGCAAATATTTTGGAGATTTTTGAGCTTTTAAAAGCAACAATATTTTCTTACCTATTAAAGAGGGATTTGTGCAACACTTTTACACCAAAAAAATCAATACAAAATCTTGATACAACTCTCATCCTCGTATCCATATATTCTCGGGTTTGGGATAGCTAGCAACAACAAAAGGCAGAAAAGGGTTGACGAGATATTAAGAGAAGATTTAAAAGAGTTTGGAAAGTTTTGAAGCGAGAAGAAAACGGAGAATCAAGATGGAAAGAAAATCAGGATCATGATTTGGCCGAGAAGATTTTTTCCATTCAAGAGAAGATTTGGGAGTTATTGCGTGAAGATTTGATGAGCTTTGTTGTTCTACTATAAATAGAAGACCTATAAGAGGGGACGAAGCTACGGAGAGAGCACGGAAAGAGAGAAGGAAAAAAATCAGAGAGAACAAAAAATTCTGCACTTTCAAAAACTCATTCGAGGTATAAGAAGAAGAAACTCTCACCAAAGCTCGAATTGTTGTTGTTGGTGTTACTAAAACTTTCATATTAAAGGTTTCAACAACAATTTCAAAAGCTTTCGCAACAGTCTTGCTACAGTTCCAGTGACACCTTGAGCTTCTAATATACTTTCTAGTTATGCTTCTTTCACTGCTGCTGAGAACAGCCTATGTGAACTTCATTGTAAGATTGTTCTTCTTTTTATGCTTTTGTGGTGTGTCGTTAAATTGTAGAAGAGAATAAAAGAGAATTTTAAGTCTATTTTTGATCAATAAAATTAAATGTTTAATCAATTTTCTCGTGTTCTTCTTGCCATGAGTAGCTAAATAGCTCATGTAGGATTAGAAAGGAAGCTATATTATGCATGCTAAAGTATCTTAATTAATTTTCTAAATTATTTCTCCATGACTCTTTTATTCTTGTTTAAAATTGATAATAATTAACTTCATATGTCCTTAAGCTTGAGTTTGTCATATAAAAATAATTTTTATAAGCAATCCTAGTGAAGAAAATTATCAATTATTTAAAGAACTGTTATTGGTTTTAAAGGATTTATTTTCCAAAACGTATTCACATGTCTTAAAAAATTTTGGAATTTTTTTTTAAAAACTTATAAAACATTTCGATACTTAAGTATACATAATATATTGGAATCCTGACATCCTAGAACTCACCTTATATTTATCGTCTGACGAGATGAAAGCAATTATAAATCTGCCCATCGCTCTAGAATATCATAATAACATCTTTCACCGTCTATTTATTTAATCAAAGGCTCATGTTCTCAATGAGGAAAAGATCTTGTTGGAACAGTCAATAACTCAAACTAGGTTAACTCATAATATTATAGTCTTCAGGTTTGTGACTTTGTCCCCCTCCGGCATCCCCTCAACTAGGTTCTCTGTTCATCTTCTTTAATGGAAACTTAATTCAAACCCATCTCACTCCTCCATCAACAAATAGCCAAACCTTAATTAGATGTTGTACCAGTCTCAAAATTCTGAGCTGATGATTCAAGATTGTGCTGATTTTGGGTTTGTTTTGAATGATAAAACGGATGGAAAAAACCACCAAGAAGAGAAAGGAAATAACTTGTGTTATTGCTGATATTTAGGGTTGATAATGGAGGAGATGCAAGTGGTGATTAGAATTTCAAAGAACCAGTAGCAGATGACGTCAACAAGAGCTATTGTTAATACAGTCTAAAGTGGTTCTACGTAAGAGTTTTTGATTGTTATAGATTGCAGCAATAAAGTCTCTTGATCTGGATTTGCTTGGGAGTAATCGATTTAGTTTTGGGTTCGATTGAAACAAGAGCTATTGTTGCTTTCATTGATTTTCATTGTTGGGTTCACATTCAATTTTAACTCACAACAACACAAGATGGAATTTGGGGGTTCTTGGGATTGATTGGTTTTGAGAGTAAAATTTATAAAATCAGTTGGAAGAATTGATGTTACTGCAATAGCTGCTGCTGTTGAGGTTGGAATTGAATGGAGATGACAGACTGGAGTTCGAATTTGCAGGAATGAAGACCTAATTAGTTTGGTTCTTAAAGAAATTTGGCGATTTTATCGCATGTCAATTTATTTTGCTAATTCATTAATTAGGCATTTGTAATTTTAAGTGAATTGATGATTTGTGATTTTCAATCGATGCAAACCCAAATTGGATTTCCACTGGTAATTTCTAAACCGAAGAAGGTAATGGCGTCGGAGAAGAAAGAGAACAGGTGGTGCAATCTTGGACACCCTCCAAAAGGTGGGCGATCTTAACCATTCATTATTTGAACTGGTTTTTAACCGTATGATTTAACTAGAGAGTGACTCTGGCATTTAGTACAGTTTAACTAGTCACGAGTCACACGATTTAAGGGTTTAGATGTCTTTTTTCAAACCTGATTTATTTAGGGGTTTAGATGTCTTTTTTCAAACCTGATTTATTGCCACGTCTGTAATAATGTCCATTAGCCGTTTTTCCAATAAAACAGGACGAGAAAGATTAAACCGTTGGCGTTAAATTAATGTTAAAAAAAACATGATTTTTTATTATTTGATTTTCCTACTTGAACATTTCATTAAAAACCCTAATTTTATGTAGACTTTTCATATAAATATAAATCTATAAACCACTAATCATATACATCGAAAAAGAAAAAATATTTAAAAGTTAAGGAAAGGAAGTCACCAAAAGTGGTTCTCGTGTTACATAAATATTAGATATGGTTTAATTCAACAGTAAAATGTGTGATTCAGTGGCCTGGTAGTGAATTCTAACTAATAGTATTTTCTATGGTAAGTTGGTATGTATCTTATATGTCAATTTTTTTACATTAATGTGAGATTAAACTTTTCTTAAATTGGGAAAATAAAAGAAAGCCATCTCCAACCATTAGCTTCTTTACATTGGTTAGAAACTTTATGAACCCTTGATTTTTAAAATTGAATATTTGATCCCTTTGTTCATAATCATAGATATTAGTGACTAGGAAGTTTAAATCCTCTAAAAAAATCTATGAAACTAGAGGATGAGATAAAAGATTTATGTGCAACTATCTTACATATCGCCTTTACATTAAATCCTTATATCCCTGTTGGACAAGGATTTTTGTTAAAAATTAGATAAATCTTATGTGATCTAATTAATAGGAAATTGAGAATGTGTCGTTGAAGCTCTCAGATTTACCAAATTTCTTGAAGAAAAAAAATGCATATAGATTGAATTGGTTTGAAAACCCAACATATTTATATGGTTCATTGGTTTAATCGATCGAGTTCATCCAGTTCGGTGAATAAAAGTCGGGTTTTGAAAAAGAAAATTGGGTCAGTATCAATGTAGTTAATATCGGATTTCGGTTTGTAGCGGTCGAGAGCGATCGACTGGTACACCTTTGTATCGTGGAGATTTCGGTTCCAAATATCGGCAAAATATCGGTCCACACATTTCATATCTATAATTATTATATCAAACGTTTTTTTCTATATTGGACCTACTAAGATATAAAACTAGTACTCATTTTTCTAAAATACCATAAAAACATGAGCAACAATTGAAAACCCTAGAACTAGGATAAGGAAATTCATTTTTTTTTAATTGAAAACCCTAATTTCGGCCATCTTGGTCATTTTGGTCATATCATTCAACTCATTCCGGATCATCTCGGTCGAAATTATTAGCCAAATACCGTATCGACGATATAACGTATCTCGTTTCGGATGAGGGCCGAAACCGGTATTACCGGCGAGATTTCGGCCATATCGACCGAAATCAACTACACTAGTCACTATTAATCCAGTCCACATTTTAAACTGGTTCATCGGCTGGACCGGACGGTCTGGGTTTTAAAACACAGGATCCGAGTGGATCGTTAATGCTCGCGCGACATGTTACACCCCTAATTAATTAAGGGAATATTCGTTGGGACGCGTAATGTATGTATTAATTAATAAATAAAACTTCAATTTTTTATCGATTCCCCAGATCCATTTGTGACCAACATAACTAATTTAGTAACCTAGAGAATCAGATACCTCATACCCTATGTAGTTAATATCGGCCGAAATGGCCGAAATTTCGGATTTTGGGGTGAAACGAAGACGAAATCCGAAATTTCGGCCAACGATATTTGATCGAAATATCGGCCGATATGGACCGAAATATCGGCCGATATGGACGATATTTTTTTTTTTTTTGTGAAAAATCAAATTTTAAAAAAAAGTTAAATTTTTTTTTAAAATAAATAAATTTTTGTTTTAAAAAAAATCCTTGTTTAGGGTTTTAATTATTACTCATATTTTTTATGATATGTTAGAATTATATATGTGTATGATAATATCTATAATTAATCTAATGATTTCGATTAGAATTGCAATATCCTTGTTTAATTAGCATTTTAGACGATGAACTTTGAAGTTGTTCTTGTTTTTCTTATGTTTCCAGTTTGAACTTTGCATGAAATCTATGGATCTATATATTTTACATGATTATTAGTTTTTCTTTCTAAACTTTGTGAAAAAACGTTTGTTATAACGTGTTAAAATATATTTATAATTATAAAATGTGAACTAGTATTTTTTCATAAAATTATAGGTATAAAATATATGGACCGATATTTCACCGATATTTGAACCGAAATTTCCCCGATACACCGGCGTACCAGTGTATCGCCCTCAACCGGTACGAACCGAAATCCGATATGTAACAACCTTGCTCATACCTCATACCTCCCCGTGATTTCTCGGTCAAATTTAAAATCTCACTTCAAGTTCGACCTATTTTATACCCACGTCCCAAGGAAAAAATCTGGCTATGTCTATGCGGTGGTTGAAGATATACAGTATATGGGCAGAATATTTGCTAGGAAACAAAGTAACTGCATAGATTTTCCCTTCATAGCATATTAGCATTTAATTTCTTCATATCTGAAATTAAATCCTCCTTAGGTAGTTCCAATTTGTTTTCAATCCTGGGGTCTCTCCTCCTCCTTTCACACAACTGCATTCTCTGTATTTTTCAACCTTCCAGCTCAAATAAATAAAAAAAAATGCTCTGGAAAAATCCATACATCTTTTGCAATAGCGGAAAACACTAAATCACTTTTCTTCTTTTTATTGACTGTTTTACTACTTTCTGGACAAACCCAGAGTCGAATCATATCAAAGATTTCTTCTCCCACTACTTTTTCTGAATCTGGTTTGGTTTCTAATGGTATAGATAATGTTGAAAAGCAAGATTCATATCTCAGTCTCAATACTCTGGTTTCTTCTTCTTCATCATCAACTAAATCTCCTCCTTTGTCTAATAATAAAGCAGAAGAAGCATGTGAACAAACTTATGGATTTTTACCATGTACAACTACAGCCATGGGAAATCTATTCCTTATATTTGTTTATGGTTACTTAATGTTTACTGCTGCAAGTTTTCTGTCAAATGGAAGTGAACTATTATTAGAGATTTTGGGTCCTGGTATTATTGGTGGTCTCTTTCTTCCTGTTCTTGGTGCTCTTCCTGATGCTTTACTCATTCTTGGTATGTTTCTTTTTCCCCTTTTTAACCTCCAGTTTTTTTTTTAATTATTATTTTACCTTTTCAATATTTATTAGATAATAAAAGTACGACTTTGTCAATGGTTCTTGAAAAACCCTGACATCCGGATTGACGGAACTAGGATTGACAAGTACGGAGGGATTGGAAAAGACTGTTCCTTTTTAGTATTAATTGGTAGAAAACCAAAAAAATTCTCCCAAGTTTGAGTGCTTGACGCTTCTCAAACTTCATCCACCCCATGAATCACGAGTTGCACGTTGTAGTCAAGCCCGTGGGATGAGGACGTCACCGACTGAGTCAGCTCTCTGTTGCACCCCTGTCGTTGGGACATGGTGAGGGGACTGGTAGTATAGGAGGCAACAATTGGCCCATTAAGAAACTCTTACGTTGTTTATATATGTCAGAACATTTGATTTTGCCTGAAATTTATTTAAGTAATTTTAGGTTTCCAATGCAGGAGAGATGAATTCAAATTGTTAAACAAGTTCCCAACCATGAGAAAGTCGTTAAACTTATTGTTTTCGTATAAGAACCAGATACACACTTGGGTTACATAACTGAATATACTGCTTTCGGTACATTGTTAACTGTTTTTCGGTAGAGGATAGTATTTTACCCACCGTATGGGGTGTTCAGAATTTCATTGTGCCCAGTATTAAATGTGTGTGTACATTTTCTATAAGACTTTTTGTAAGAATCTAATCTTGTTTTGGATTTTTGACATGTTCATTTGGAAAAAAGTCAGAAATCCCTTGTAATATCGACTATGTCAATTCGGTTTTTACTCTTTAAAAATTACATATAACTTACAAACTCATGGTAAGCATTACACAATTCATCTGTGTTTGAAATTTTGACTTTAACTGATTGACTTTGAGTTCTTATCTGATCTCGCAACTAATGGTTCATCTATCTACTCTGTTTCTACAGTATCTGGACTTTTTGGAAGCACAGAAGTTGCTCAATCTCAGGTCCTGGTGGGTATGGGTTTGTTAGCTGGGTCCACTGTCATGCTTCTTACAGTGTTATGGGGATCTTGTGTTATCATTGGCAAATGCGACATTGAGGATTCAAGAGCTAAAGATTCTAAGGATACAAAAGGATTGAGCTTAACAGGTTAGCTATCTATTGTATGCTTCAAAAAAAAAAGTTATCTATTGTAATGCTGAAAAATCATGTGCGTGCATGCAAAAGTTTAGAGATCTACCAGCACAAACGTTTTTTTGTTTGTTTGTTTGTTTTATTGTTATTCCTTGATATGTAAGCCTAGTTGAGAGCATTTATTTTAGTCTTTGCATTCTTCTATAGATCTTTCCAGTTTCTTGCCTGTAATGTATAGGTAGCATACTAAAACATTTTGCTAATTTTTTTTAATTAGAATATGGACTATTTGTACATATTAATACATGCAGTGTTTAACAATTAGTAGTGATGTAAGGTCTAGAGTAATTGGTGGGCCTTTCGATTGTCTTATGTTCTTGGTATCAATGTGATCATCAACTTTTCTATTTTGATCTGTAGAATCGGGTGTCAGTACCGACATCTGGACAAGTTATGCTTCCAGGATCATGGCTTTATCAATCATCCCATTTGTTATTGTCCAACTACCAGCAATCTTCCATACAAATTCTGGAAGACGTTTGGCAGTCTTGATTTCACTAATTGTTGCCGTTGTGCTGTTAATCTCATACTGCGTTTTCCAGGTATTTGTCACACCTTCACTTGCGCCATAAATCCTTAGTTGTAGCAACCGTGATCTGCAACAAAGAAGAATATTTTTTAACTTTAGCTCTCATTTTCCGACCGCTTTAAATGTTTACTCTTAAGATAATAATACTCCTTGCATCAGTTATTGTACTTCTGTTTCTGCATAATGCTGAGTGCGATTTTTTTTTTGTGTTAGGTTAATTAGGAGTTGAACATATATATTATGTGAACAGTGAAAAAGTGCCAAGACTAAACGGAGGCTATAGTTTGGACGTGTAACAGCTTCATCCTTATAGATCTCGATGATTACATAAACATAGTAATAAATCGCCCTTCATGTGGCAAGGCATAACTACACATCACAAGACCCTCTTGTATGATGTATCTTGATGAATTACGTGTGCAACTAGGGCATGCTTGCATGGTCTAACCCCAAAATGACTAATTCTAGTTAAAAATGGTGGTTGAAAGTGAAAAGAACTTCAAATTAATGAATATACATAGAAACAATCAGCTTACTTACATAGAATAGGGAACCAAAACTGTTAAAGGCACCCTCGAGTTGGATCAGGGCACCCACCTTTCTATTTCAAATTAAGAAATTAGCGGGAAACTTGTTTCTCTCGCCTTGAAGACATGTTAGCAAATATTTTGGAGATTTTTGAGCTTTTAAAAGCAACAATATTTTCTTACCTATTAAAGAGAGATTTGTACAACACTTTTACACCAAAAAAATCAACGCAAAAATCTGGATACAACTCTCATCCTCGCATCCAGATATTCTCGGGTTTGGGATAGCTAGCAACAACAAGAGGCAGAAAGGGATTGACGAGATATTAAGAAAAGATTTGAAAGAGTTTGGAAAGTTTTAAAACGGGAAGGAAACGCATAATCAAGATGGAAAGAAAATTAGGATCATGATTTGGCCGAGAAGATTTTTTCCATTCAAGAGAAGATTTGGGAGTTATTGCGTGAAGATTTGATGAGCTTTGTTGTTCTACTATAAATAGAAGACCTATAAGAGGGGAAGAAGCTACGGAGAGAGCAAATAAAGAGAGAAAAAAAATTCTGCACTTTCAGAAAACTCATCTGAGGTAGAAGATGAAGAAACCGTCACCAAAGATTGAACTGTTGTTGTTGGTGTTACTAAAACTTTCATATTAAAGGTTTCAGCAATAGTTTTAATAGATTTTGTAATAGTTTTTCTATAGTTCCAGTGACACCTTGAGCTTCTAATACACATTCTAGCTGTGCTTCTCTCATTGCTGCTTAGAACAGCCATTCTGAACTTCATTATAAGACTGTTCTTCTTTTTATGCTTTCGTGGTGTGTCGTTAAATTGTAGAAGAGAATAAAAGAGAATTGTAAGTCTATTTTAAATCAATAAAATTAAATGTTTAATCATTTTTCTCGTGTTCTTCTTGCCATGAGTAGCTAAATAGCTCATATGGGATTAGGGAGGAAGCTATATTATGCATGCTAAAGTATCTTAATTAATTTTCTAAATTATTTCTCCATGGCCCTTTTATTCTTGTTTAGAATTGATGATAATTAACTTCATATGTCCTTAAGCTTGAGTTTGTCATATAAAAATAATTTTTACAAGCAATCTTAGTGGAAAAAATTATCAATTATTTAAAGAATTATTATTGGTTTTAAAAGATTTATTTTCCAAAACGTATTCACATGTCCTAAATCGTTTCAAGACATTTTTGGAGAACTTATAAAACATTTCGATACTTAAGTATACATAATATAGTGGAATCCTGACATCCTAGAACTCACATCATATTTCATTTCAAATCAATTTTATTTATTTACTTTAAAATTAAGTTTTAGAATAGTTTCCAATCAAATTGTGTTAGCACTTTAATTAATAAAAAAATAGGTTTTGCAATTTTAAAATCCCTGTGGAACAAACTGAATTTGTATACTATCTTTTCGATAGTTGTGCACTTGCAGCATTTATTTAAAAAACCTATCAAGTGTTTGGCGCCACAGCCGAGATATTTAGATTGTAATTTTTAATATTTTTTAATTTAGTTTTAAGTAGTTAGGGTTTTATTTTATTTTTATTTTTTTATTTACTTTTCTAGATTTCATTTGGTATTTTCTTGTCTTTGTTGTGCAGGGAATATTTCACAATTATTGTGGAAAATTGCTTACCATAAAGGTTAGTATATTCCATTTTATTAAATTTTTTTTTTAGATTTTATTCTCTTTTTGGAGTGTTTTTTTCGTTATTATTTTTCATTTTATTATAAAAAAACACACACGCACAGACCAATTGCATCTTCCGGCACCGATTTTAGAAAACTTTTGGGATAGTACGGTGAACCTTTGGGTGATATTTCAAAACACCACAAACCCTAGCCTTGTACATTTGACCAGTCTTTGACTGTAGGTATATCTTGCTGCGGTAACTCAAGTTTACCTAAAATAGTGAACCCAATATTTTGCATGTGCAAAATTCCCGTTAAACGTTAGTATTTTTACTTGTGTATGCGTCGTTGGATCCGTAGAGGAGATAGACTTGAAGAAAACGACCTTTTTTGTTTAAGTCTGACCCGTTACAGGATTTAGGTGGTACATCCGTTTTTTCTGAAATGGGTGGTAATAATGAGAATGAGGTCCAGGTGAACAAAACCCTTAGATATCGTATGAACCCTTCTAGAGTAGTACGTGAATCTGGGGTAGTTTTACCCGCTTCTAATGGGAAATTTAATATCAAACCTGGGACAATTAACATGCTTCGTACATTTAGGGGGTTAGACAAGGAGAATCCATATACCCATATTAGAGACTTTGAAATGATTTGTAGGACCATGAGTTATTCAAATGTCTTGATAGATGTACTTAAGTTGTGTTTGTTTCCTTTTTCCCTTGATAAAAAGGATAAAAAGTGGTATCATTTTATTCCCCCTAAAACAATCACCACTTGGGATGGCCTTGTAGAGGCCTTTATTAATAAATTTTACCCACACCATAAGACTGCTGATGTTCGTCGGTCTATTCAAACCTTTAAACAAAAATTAGGCGAAAGCCTACATGATTATGTAGAAAAGTTAAATGAGTTGTTATACCAGTGTCCGCATCACGGGTTTGAAAAAGCCCATATGACCTAAATCTTGTATGAGGTCCTAGATAGTGAATCCCGTATGCAGGTAGAAACAATGAGTGGTAGAGAGTTTACTCATAAGGATCCAGACAGTTGTTTTAACTCGTTTATCGAGTTAGCTGGGAAAACGAGGCAATGGGCTTAATGAGAGAACCAGATGTAACTAGGAACCCAATCCATAGGGTTAATCGAGTTGATACTGATTCAAATATTCTTAGGCGTCTAGAGGCCTTAGAGATTAGGAGCCAAGAAGGGTCAAGTCATGTTATGGTATATAACAATGAGTCCCAGTTTTACCCAAATAAAACTACCCGTAACCAGTTAAGTCTTTTGCATGGAGGTATGAACTCTAAATATGAGGGTCGACCCAAGTTTAACCCATATTCTAATACCTATAATCCTGGGTGGAGACATAACCCAAATTTCTCGTGGTCAAAAGGGCACCATCATGGCAATGCTTCTAGCAATCCACCACCAGGTTTTCCTAGAAACTCAACTCAAGCCCAAGAACCAAGCCTAATTGATTCAAAGGTGTCGTCTTTAGAAGAATCTATAAAACTCTTTATTGAATTGTTCCTCAGATCGTGCCCAGAACACCCAAAATTTTAACATGATAGGGAAAATGATCGATAACTTAGCCTTGTTAGTCAACGTTACCAACAAAATATCGACCTGCCCATCAGTAACTTGGAGACTCATATAAGTAACCTGTCAAACAGGCTAAATGATAAGGAGAATGGGAAATTTCCTAGCCAACCAACTCCGAATCCGAAAGGAGTCCACCAGATAAACGGTTCAGGTAGTTCTACTGATCACGTTCAAGCAGTCATTACCCTCAGGAGTGGCAAAACAGTTGAAAACACGGTAGAGCAACCTAAGGATAGTCATCAAACTGAAAAGAGTCTAAGGTCGACGAAACTTCTAGTGACACTAATGGGCCTGAGAAAGATGTGGGACCAAATGAGGAAAATATTCCTAAGGGAGTGTTTACTCTACCCACACCATTTCCCCAAAGGCTTGCCAAGAAAAAACCTGGCATTTATGCTGAAATCCTAGACATCTTTAAGCAGGTTAAGATCAACCTTCCCATGTTAGATGCAATTAAACATATTACATATGCCAAGTTCCTAAAAGACATGTGTACGGTCAAATGTGACATGAGTGTGCGTAAGAAGGCATTCTTGACCTAACAAGTTAGTTCCATACTTTCACAACAGTATCAAGTCAAATTCAAAGATCCTGGTTATCTCATTGTTACCTGCACTATAGGCAATCAACGGATAGAAAATGCATTGTTAGATCTTGGGGCTGGTGTGAACCTTTTGCCATTCTCAGTATATGAACAACTTGGACTAGGTGAGATGAAACCAACTAGGATTACACTTCAGTTAGCTGATAGGTCTATCAAGATTCCACGTGGAATTATTGAAGACGTTTTGGTTCGAGTAGAAAATTTTATATATCCAGTTGACTTTGTGATTACAGACACTCAACCTATCTCAGACTAAGAAATCCACATTCCGATCATCCTTGGTCGACCGTTCTTAGCAACTTCTAATGCGATAATCAATTGTCAAAATGGTCAAGTGGAATTTTCTTTTGGCAATCAAAAAGTCTTGGTGAATGTTTTTAAAGATTTCCAAGCCCCTTCAGACCATGACCACTATGAATGTATTTACATGATTGATTCTCTAGTTGAGAACACTTTTAGCACTATTAGTGTTAGTGATCCGTTAGAGGCCTGCTTGGCCCATTTTGGAGCCTCCTACCATGAGGATAACTATTTTCAAGAAGTTAATGCGTTGCTAGATTCTGCACCAATTTTGGATTATGGGAAATGGCAACGTAAACCTGAACCTCTTCCACCTACTACAGATAAGCCCGTCATATCTTTAGTTAAAGCTCCCACCCTTGAATTAAAGTCATTACCAGATACTTTGAAATATGTTTTTCTAGGTAATGAGTATACTCTTCCTGCCATAATTGCCTCTGACTTAGAGCCTGATCAGGAAAGTAAACTAGTTAGTGTTTTATGAGAGCACAAGAATGCCCTTGGGTACCATAGCATATTTAAAAGGTATTAGTCCTATTGACTGTATGCACCGAATCTACCTAGAGGAAGGTGCCAAAACTTCAAGAGAAATGCAGAGACTATTGAACCCCAACATAAAAGATGTTGTCCGCACATAGGTGCTCAAGTTGTTAGATATGGGTATCATATACCTGATGTAGTTTTGATAGTGGTAAATAAGGTGATCGTTTCTCGAACTTGTAAAGGTAATGATTTTAGAAAATAATGATTTTAATTAACTCTAGAAAATTCCAGGAGTATGAAAAAGACTAAATAACATAAAGATGATTTTTGAATAATTTTAAAAGCACCAGGAATCAGGAATCAGGTAATTCTAACAACCTATGTGATTAATCAGATAATTCTTTTTAAATTAATTGAAGCGCAAGTAATTGCCAAAATTGGTTTCGTTATGCTAACAAAGAGAGGTAAATCACAAGCATAGACTATCAAAATTAATTAACCAAGCATAATCCATCAGGCAAAAGCACAACTGTTGAAAGAAAACCGTTTTCACTATTTAAAACTATGCAATTCTAATAACAAAAGAATTATAAATAATTATTAGAAAATAATTAAATCACATAAAATTGAGAAAATTACCTTATCCATCATCCCAGTAAATATACTTAGCTCATGGTGGAGAAAACTTGCTCAAAAGACCTTTTCATTGCTCAAAAAGTTGATTACAAGGTTAAAGAATAGTGCAACAACTGAACAGATACATTTATAAGTGTTGAAGTACAGGGTTCAGCCGTTACAGAAGTGTTTCTAAGCAACAAAGGTTTAAAAGAGTAGGTAACAGGAGCAGTTTGAATCAGCAACACTTGTGGATGTTGCTGTGTTGTCTTCTCAGGCGGTGGTAGATGAAGAACAGCACCGGCGGTGACCGGATCGCTGTCCAGTTCTGGCCAAACTCCGGTGACTCCGAAAATCGATCTCTAGGCTTCTCCCCCGATTTTTCTTGGCTTCTCTTGGTTTATATAGGTTGTAGAAACCCTAGGGAGAGTTCTAAACCTAATAGAACTCTCCAAAACACTCCCAAATTCATCCAAATCCGAATCAAAGTATAATACCCTTTTTCCGGCGAAACTCGGATTTGGGGCTATTTTTCCGGCGTAAACCTCTAATTCTTCACGTGTTTTGTCTTGTATTGGTCCCATCTATCTTGTGTGTCAATTTGAGCCGAAAATATCCAAGTTTTACCGTGAATCTAAGTGTCCAGTTGTATGCAGCAGTTCCGTCCGATCCCGTGCTGCAGTTGACTCAGTCAACTCGGGTTGACCGAGTTGACTCCGATTTGACCCGATTTGACCGGGTTGACTCGAGGGTTCCCCTTATCCACTTCTTAAGCAATTTTCTCCACAACTCCTTATTTATCCGATGTACCTACAAAAGCCATAAAACACGTAAAATGCACACTAAAGAGTACTAACCTAATAGGAAGTAAGGCGCAATCTAGACACTAAAATGTGTCTATCAAATACCCCCAAACTTACTATTTAGCTAATCCTCGAGCAAACTACTCTAAGAAATGAAATAAATCCTAACTCACTTTCGCAGGAATCGCGACTACATTTAGCATATGCAGTAAGCCGTTAAACCCCTAGGTGTCCCTAGTGGACGAGTTTTGTCTCGTGAGGGTTTACAAGAGGTATACCCACAAAATCTGGATCTAGATCTTAGCAACACGTGAACGATTAAGGGTAGACACTAAACAAGCTAGTTAGTTGGCTACTTAGATATTCGGCTATAGGGACCATTACCCTTTATGGATCCAATCACTGTACACGAGTGTTAACTCAAGCGTACTAAAATTCATATCTAAGACTAACAAAGTTCTACTCAGAAAGTTATCTAACCACCCATCACATGAACAGACTTAGAAGATGAAAGTAGACTGTAGAAGGTCGGAAATGTTGACCAAGGCGAACGATGTTTCCCATATCTGTCTGAAGGTCAGTACCGAGATGAAACCTAGTGTGTCGAGATACTCCCCATTTATTTTCAACGGTTACTACTAACTAAAATATTTACAAGTTCCCATGGATCCTGCGTTCCACGCTTGCTTAGGCGACAGAGACAGGGAGAACTTTAAAATACCAAATACTATTTTTTCTCAATTTTTTCTAACTTTTTTCGAATTTTTATTTTTTTATTTTTTTTTTTTTTCTTCTGACACCTAATACATGTGTGTTCCCATGGATCCTGCATTCCACGCTTGCTTAGGTGACGGAGACAGGGGGACCACACACATAACTCTAAAACACTAACGTATTGTTCATGTGGGGCATGATCTCAACACACTAAATGTCATTCCAGTGCTAATTAACATGTCGATGCTAGGACCCACCAATACTCTTAGAGAAACACGAAATTGCAAATAATAAAACAGAACGTGATATGGTGGTGACAACTATCATGTTATTTCTAATACCTGAACTCTGTCTCTTTTATGAATAGACCATCTAGCTGGGCACACCAATCCTTTAGCAAAATGGCTAAGTTTCCATCTACCTAGAGTGGTTAGTGCCACCCTGAAATGTTCAAAAGTCGCTAAATTCCGAAATATTCAAAAGTCGCTAAATTCCGAATTTTAATATTCCTAAAAAGACTCCCTTACCCCAAAACTTAAACTAAACAGTGTCCTCAATGTTTCTAAGTAAATAACTGGACAAAAATAATAAAATGAGGGAAGATAGTACCTTGTTGCCTGAGCATGGGTTACCTCCCAAGAAGTGCTAAGTTTAAAGTCTTCAGCCAGACTAGAAAAGAATTAGTCACCCTCTTAAATCATATAGCAATAATCGGAACAACTGTGGGTCATCTGAATCAAATAGTGTGCCCCACAGTAGAAGTAAACTGCAGCAAGCTTAGAGGATAAACGATCTGAGTACACCTTGATCCCTATCTAGGTAAACCACATCGACCAGAGGATGGGTTTCTGGCAACTGAGGATCGGTAAATCTAGCTGGAGGATGATCTCGTAAAATTGTAGCGGTGCCTATGTCAGGTCCCAAGCTAGGGACCTTTCTAAGAGTTAATGGTACAGCACATGGAGTATGATAGTCACCCCCAAACTTAAAGTTTTCAGTGTCTCTAGATAGACTAATAATAATTTCACTCGTTTCCAGATCGTCAGATTCTCGAAAATAGTCAACTGCTTCTTCTAAATTACAATCCGGTGGTGCAAAGCCTAACAAAGTACGCACCTCATCAATAACCCTATCATTATTGCCATTAAATCTGTAGTTGGTTAGGCATTTTTCTAATGGATCTTCTAATGGGTTGGGCCTAAGCTCCATCTCACTAGACGGTTTGGATTCCTCTTCTGATGGGCCTAACTTACTACTTATCAGGGTATCTGGTGGGTCATGCTTAAAGTCCAACTCATGAAAATCTAATCCAAAGTGGGCTCGATATTTCTCTAATGGGTCTTCTATCAAAGTGTTTGGTAATGTCTTCTGAACTAGGGTCTCTATCATGTTGACATTTTCTAAGCTAGGGTCCTTCCTAGTAGGTGCTAACAACCTTGTATAAGGGGCTCTAGGCATAAAATCGGTGGTCCGAGGGGTTTCCTCAGGCTCATCAGAGACTTTATCAGTCTCTTCGGCTATTGGGTCAGGGTGAACTACAGTATGTCCACTATCAGGCCCAGTTACCCCGTTGTCCACCAATTTACCATTCCTGAGGGTCGTGACTGCATTCACGTGACTGGATGATTTCTCACCCGTCGCCATTTCATTGACGCCTCTTGGATTGGGTTGGGGCTCTAAACTACTAGCTTGATTCATTTCGACCAGTTCTAGTCTTCTAGATAAGGATTCTAATGGGTTGGGATTTCTATTGCTCTTCCACTGCTGGGTTTTCTCGGCAATGTCACTCAGAAATTGCATCGCCTTAGCAGGAGTCTTACTGTCGAGTTCTCCGATCGACAAGGACTCAACCAAGGTTACAGTCGCATAATCCAAACCCTCATAGAGAATTTGAACTAGAGTTAACTCATCTAAACCGTGGTCTGGGCATTGGGACACTAAGTCGTTGAACCTTTCTACATATACATACAGAGACTCTCCCTCTTGTTGAGAAAACGTGAAAATTTTCTGCCTAATTGAGGATATTCTGTTCTTAGGGAAGAATTTCTGAATAAAAGATGAAGTAAGTTGGGCATAGGTCTCAATCGACTGAGGGGCCAAGCTATACCACCATGACTTGGCTCTATCTCTTAGTAAAAAGGGAAATAGTCTAAGTTTAATAGACTTGTCATTCAAGTCTCTAATCCTGATTGTGCTACATATTTCCTCGAACTCCCTAACATGAAAATAGGGATTCTCGTTCTCTTTTCCTAAGAATAATGGAAGCATCTGGATGATTTTGGGTTTCAGTTCGTAGCTCGCTTCATTAGCGGCTAACTTGATGCAAGATGGACGTAAGGTCCTGGTTGGATTCCACAAATCCTTCAGAGTTGTCATTGCTGATACGGTCTCGGGAGTGACTATTTCACTCTCAGTTGACTTCTCAAGGTTAAGGTGAACTACCAGTCTTCCACTAATTAACCTCCCGTGAGGGTTTCTATCCCAAGTTCGCCTTAAGGGCATTCTTGGCATGCAAAAATTAAATCCTAACAAGCAATTAATCAAACACAATCTTGCCCTGACTCAACCAAATCAAACCTAAATCTAGCAAACAACAAGCATGATGGCTCCACTTACATTGTCTCTAGACCAGCTTCTATTCTTTCAAAAAGCATCTGGTTATAATGTTAGCAAACCTCTTAGAACGATCTGAATTAGATTAAGTCGAAGAGAAACATGAGAAGCTCAATGGAGCTTTGATACCCCTGTCTCTTTGGCACTTTTCCCTGGGTTACAAGGCGGCTCTAATCAACTTAAAATAATCTTCTTGTTCTTCGAGTTAGGCTAATAAAGTAACCCGTACAGTCCTTTTGAACGATTTTCCAATAAGCTCGATACCCTATAGGTCTCTTTCTAGTCAAGATTTTAGGCTTAGGTTCGCGTAGGTTCCGTTTTCCTAAGGCGGGCAAGAAGGAGACGGTGATGAAATCCGAAACCTTATCTTGTATGGCCAGGCCTTGCCCTTTACTATGCAAAATTAAGTTCCGTATTCAGTCCTCAACATATATGCATACAAAGGCGTCTAGAAAACCCACTGACAGGAGATTCGTGGGTTGGTCGAAGCTTACCTCCCGTACTAGACGGGCGACGAACCGTTGAAGTCGACTCGGGCCACTAATATGCTTTTCAATAGTGTGCGAACCTGAGGGGCCGAGACAATATCGTAATTGTCGTCCTTCCCTGCACACAGTTTGATATTTAAAAATACCCTTCTGTAGGGTTTAAAAATAATAAAATGTCCAAAAATGTCCAAAAATGTCCAAAAATGTCCAAAAATGTCCAAAAATGTCCAAAAATAAAATAAAAATTACAGAAATAATTAAAACCCTAATACAATTTTCTAAACTAATCAAAACTAATTAAAACTAATTAAAATAAACTAAAAATCTAATTTAAAACAAATAAAATCTTCGATCTTCTTTTTCGTTCTTAAGCTTTTCCCTTTTAATTCCAAGTCTTTAGCTTTAATTCCAAAACTTTGGCTTACTTCCCTTTTCGATAAAAAATTCAACCTGTAGTAAAAAGAGAAATACCAAAAGAAACGTAAAATAGAACAAAGTAAAAATAAATAAAAATAAAAATAAAAACCTAAAAATAAATCTAGAACCCTAAACCTAAAAACAAGTCCGCGTCGGCGGTGCCAAAAATTGATGTAATTTTGATAGTAGTAAATAAGGTGGTCGTTTCTCGAACTTGTAAAGGTAATGATTTTAGAAAATAATGATTTTAATTAACTCTAGAAAATTCCAGGAGTATGAAAAAGACTAAATAACCTAAAGATGATTTTTGAATAATTTTAAAAAGACCAGGAATTAGGAATCAGGTAATTCTAACAACCTATGTGATTAATCAGATAATTCT